>KZ807792.1:240766-269352 GCA_000696205.2 Oncopeltus fasciatus | reverse complement strand
ATTCAATTAATTTAAATTTATAAAATATTTAGAGTTTAAGCTTTTGATTTCCAAGAGTTGAATAAATTAATTTTTGCTGAAATCCGAAGAGAGGGAGGGAGGTTTGGAGACCGACCAAAGTTAGGATTAGTTGTATGTTAAAGTTTATTGATCTTTGTATGTTAGATGTTATTGATTTCTGAATGGAGAAAGTTATAGATCGGCTTCCCTCTAAACTTCGCCTAAAAATATGCCTCACTCACCATCAGTTCAGTTTAAACCGCGACACATAGTCGCTAGATAAGAACTCGGCGATACATGAAGTGGAAGGAGTCGTTAAAATCCGATTCGTCAATTTTACCGCCCTGACAAGACTCAAATGTCTTATGGACTCCCAAGGAGATGGCTGACCTATGAATATATCTTGGCAACAGACATATTCTGGGTCTTCTGATGGCGACTGCATATCTCCTGCATATAAGATCGAAATCCAAATTGGCGGGGATATGGATTGCCGATTCCGCTAGAGAATAACACGCCATTTTCTGCTTAGAACTAGTTGGCGAAGGATACCATAACTCCATATCTGACCATAAGCTTGTTGCAAGTCACAGCAGCGACTTTCTATCCGGAAGAGCACAATGAGCAGTGCTTTCCATATTCCCCAGTTCGTCAGTACAAGAGTATCCAATTTTGGAATCAGTTTAATTTGGAAATATTAGTTCTTTTCAGTCTAATGCGTGTAAAAACCTGTAATTAATCGTGTTTTTTATTAATTTTTTAATTTTTTACATTATTATGAGAATTAAGACTGGGATATAGGTCAATAGCTACTTGGATGATGTGGATTCGTTCCTGGTTTCAAAATGTGCATTATTCTAGTCTTTACCTTCATCGGGGAGAATTTAAGATTCCAAAAGTGGGCTGTTCTATTGTACCAGCCCTTTTTTTTTTCCTGAGGTGAATCATAAGCTCAAAAGATAAGCAATCTATTTTCGGAACTGAAGGTAGCTTAAAGATTCTAATAACCCTGTCAATTTAAACAGTTAACATTTGGTTAAATATCTTCCCTCGGTCACTCCAAAAAGGAGAGGAGTCTTTTCAACGTTTTTTAAAATAAATAATAATATATTATTTAAAATAATAATCATTGGAAAAATATTAAAATGGGCTTTGAAGACCTTGGAATGTAAAGTACAATTTCAAAATAAGTTAACCATGGTTATTTCATTTCACATTTATGGTGGGAAAAAGAAAAAAAAAAAGTAAAAACTGAGAGTTACTATTATTATTCTGAAATATGTCCCAGGTATTACTACATTGTACAATAACTAAAATTCCATTAATTAGAGTGACCTCGTTTTTTTCTCATGCCATTTTATCGTCTAGTTGAAACTAGAAGCAGTGAGAAGTGATGTCTTTGCCCGTCGAGTTGGACTCCGTACTTCTGAGGTCATTGCTCACATTACTGAGGAATTGAATGTCACATCCTCCGAATAATGAGGTGTACATTTTCTTTCCACATCTGTACATTTTTTTTATGCAATACCTGAAGACTGCGGCAATCTAATTTCAATGACATGGTTTTGAAATGCCTCATTAAGTCGCGTTTTATAGTACAATGTCCCACGGCACAGTCTGGTTGACGGTTGTGCCGTTTCCCAATGAACATTAGTTGTTGAGGTTAGTACCTGAAGCAAATTTACGCAATTTAAGGAGAGGAATGTATCGGCAAATACTCCCCACTAATGGTGACTGGCCAGCCTTTGACTTACCCCCAGTAGTAGGTTGGCAATCTTTGTCTAGGTCAGAAATAGGACCCGCCAAACTGAAAATATTCTCGTCTTTGGCGCTATTAGTCACATGTCAACCCTTGATTCTACCTTCACTTCCCACCCCTGAGTGGCTGGTCATCATCTGATGCTTGAACTATTTTGCTGAGGAACGCCAACGAATTATAGGGATTCTTTTATGGAAAAGGTCTGTAATTATTTTAAATGCAAAAGTAGATCTTTCATCGGTCTAGAGCAAACTAGGTCACATAACCTAGAACACACAATTGGTCGGACCCACTTACTTCCTCCAAAGAAGGGTATATCAGATACCTATATAGGAGTGTATGTTTCTGTGTTTTTGAGTGTCTAAGTTTTACAAGCCACATTTTTTTTGTTAGTCTATCGCAACTAAATTTAGTATTTTACAAAAAAAAAAAAAAAAAAATTTAAAAAAAGTTTGTAGCAAATTAGACCAGAAGGAGCAAAGATTCACTTGAAACATTCAGATGTTTTTGCAACCCAGTGGCCAAAGTAATATGTTTTAAATAATAAATCTTGTAGTACGGATTCTTCATAGCGAAAGGCCGCTCAAGAGCACTGTTCCAAAAATATAGACACCCCTCAGACCACAAGGATTTTAATTATCTTTTCCGGCTCTCAAAAGAAAAATTAAGTAATTCACAAAATGAGGTCTATAATTCATATCTGTCTACTCTCTAGCCGGAGACAAATCACTCTGGATTGCTACTCGCAGAATCCTCAAGAGCCACGAAGCATCTACTCCTTTGCGTCAAGGAAATAGTTCCTGGGCTTCTTCTGACAAACACAAGGCCTACATGTTTGCCCACCTCGATTATCATCTCGAAAATATCAAACAATGGTGTTTCGAATGAAGAATAATAATCAATGAAGGGAAATGCGTTCAAGTTTATTAAAAAAATTAGTACCTAATTTTAATGATAAATTATTTATTCAAGAAGTTAAGTTCTATATGGTCTATACCATAAGAATTAGACTGTCTGAGAACAGAAATTTTTTAATATCTCAAAGAATCGTAATTTTTTTTTTTTTTTCTTTTTCGCATAAATATGGCATTTAATTTTTTTTTTTTAAATAGCGTTTGATCGGAACCGTAAGTGTGATTAAAATTAGTTTTTGCACAATAGAGGACAAAATATTTATTGGTAAATATTAACTAATTCAATTAATTTAAATTTATAATAATGTAAATATTTTAGTTGTTCAGTTATATTAAGTGATGAAAAGTTTGAAAAGAATGTTTTGTCTTTTAGGATAGTATATATGGCACTAATAAAATAGGCAAAGGAATAAAATAGTCATTAATAAAAAATATCTTACAAAATTATGAAAAAACAATTCAATTTGATTATAGAATACACAATGAGGATGACAAGCAATAGGTGTGTGCATATAATGCGCAAAGAGGTTCATATTTTCTCGAACTAGAAGTAGGATACTTTAAAAGAAAGCTGTTACATTTATTTTCGAAATGGCCTTCATCCTTTGTATTTGATGGGGATAGTATATAACACTGACATATGACCATAAATTGTGCCCTATTTTCTTAAAACTTGGTAGAGTGTTTCACAACAGAAATATTCTAGGAGCACATAGAATATTTCTGTTGTGAAACACTCTACCAAGTTTTAAGAAAATAGGGCACAATTTATGGTCACATCATATGTGCTCCTAGATAGATAGCAATAGACATTGCTTTTTGAAAACTTTTAAGGAAATACTTTTCCTTTATTTTAAATACTTCTTTACTATCTGTTGGCTTTCGAATACATCGTTAATCGTTAAATAACACTTATCTAATAAAGTTATTTAATTAAAACGTTTTAATTGTTTTAAAGTAAAAAAGGCATTATCAAGTTTTGTCTTAACTTACATTAATTAGCTTTGATATTTCAGTATAGAATCACCCCAAAAATCTCTTCATGCATCATGCCAATATTAAGTTGCCTTTTTCAACTTTCCTCTTTACTGTGCCATTAATATTAACCATTTTAATTAAATTTATTTATCTTTAATTTGTACTTAACAAGATAAAATTTGTATAAATCTCTTCTCTACCTATATCAATAACAATTTTACCAGATAAGGTCGTAACATTCTCTGCTAATTAGAATACTTTTGCGGAACCTTTATTAATTTATTTAAATGAGATATGATATTCATCGCTTGGAATATTACCATCGCATCTATAATAATATAGAATCAACGTAGAAACCTTCTCAATATTTCTGTAGTATTTTTCGTAGGATTTACGAAGGATATTGGTGTATTTGATTTTAACTGAACATCAGTAGTTAACGGAAAATTACCTATTGGTTATAAAAAAATTTTTTTAAAGATATTTTTTTTTCATATCTTAGGCATGTTTTCGGGTCAAAAAAATAACCTATTTAAACACTTATGGCACTGTGAATACTTTCATCTTTCGATTATCCTGAGCGCGGAATCCAAACACGTTGTGGCCCAGACTGGCAGTCTTCACTCCTAGGATGGCTTGTGGTATGCTGGTGCCACCTGAACTAATCTATCTGTCAAGATGGGACTAATGATTTGGTTAATTTAATGAGAAATTGTATTTTAAAAATTAAAACGGTCTCGAACACTTGAATTATTAGTCTGATGATTCGGGAGTGTTTGGTTTTTGGTAGAGCAAAGAAAAAGAGTTGGTAACTGTATTGCTAATTTAAGAATTGCTAATATCGCTCATGACTGCACAGAAATCTGTTGGATCTGTTGAAAATATCTGACTAGTTTGAGGATTCAATGGCTTTGTACAGGTGCTATGACTAAACACAACAAGATAAGGATTGTACAATCTTCAACAGGTTCCAATAGCTCCCAGATACACGAACTACAGCTAAGTTTCTGTCACATTTCAACGTGTCCTTGTCGTCTCGTTCCTGAAATAGTAAAGAAATTTCAGTTTTCTATATTACATTTTAGTTTACTTTATTACGGCAGTCATGACAAAATTATTTCAAAATTTGTGTTTTATGATCCCATGAACACATGTTTTCCGTTTTCATCATTCATCAATTTGTGGGTGGGGTGGCCGGGCGGATATTTTCATAACGATAATTTTGTTAATGTTCTGCAAGTCGTAAATTTCGTTATAAAAATACTTTATGGAAAAAGAGCATACAGCTTTTGGGCAACATTGGAAAAGTAGAATGTATTTATATATTGTGTGATTTAAAGAGTGTGTATTAACGTTCTACGTAAGTCAGTTTCCTTAATGAAGCTTAGCGAGTAGCTTTTACATGCAAAACGAAAAACTGTGTTCGTTATTGAGTAAAATTGGAAAATTAGTAGTTTGGATTGCCTTTAATAATAAAAGCAAAATAATATGAAGTGTTGAAGCAGTTAAAAGCATCTCTTATATTCTAAGAATCGTTTTATTTTCATTAAAATGCAAAGTCTTTATTTATTAATAAAATAAGGTTTCATTCAACCTCCCGCGTCTCTTTTTTTAATGTCAAATTAATAATTTAGACCTCCTGGCGCCCTCTATGCTTCGCAGCATGTACTTCGATTTTATTGGTGCTTCCGCTAGATCGCGCGGCAATGCACTTCCATAATTCATAGATATGCGAACATTATATAACCTTTGTTCTGGTTTTCAGACCATTTTTAACCACTCACTCGCTTTCTGCTTCCGTGGTGAACATACCTATGCTATTGCACTCTGTCGCTGAAGTGACTTATTACTTTTTTATTTAGTTTCAACTACTAAAACTATCCAAGCATCAGCTGTCAAATTTCGCTTCTCGAAATAATGGTTTACAGCGATTCATGAAATTATAGGATTTGCAGTTTTCCACAGTGCGGGGAAACAGAAATCTCGAACCAGACGTTTCCAAACCAGAAGAAGCGTTCGTCGGCCGTCGAGTAATATGCTGGAGAAATTATTCTGGGTTTCGGCCAGGATCAGAAAAATGAAATACTTAAAAATTATTCAGTTATTATTTTATTAGATTATTGCCGACTTTTTGACTTAACTTGTAAGTCAACATCAGAGCGAAAGAGATTTCTGAAGAGATCTCCGAGGGAGGTTTATAGTCACATCTCAGAGTTCAGAACTAAACTGTAGTTAAGTCGAAACATTGGCAATAATCAAATAATTATTTATTTATTAATAATACCCAATAATTTTTTCTGTATTTTATTTTTCTGATTCTGCTCGAAAGCCTGAATAATTATTCCAGCTTAACTCTCCTTCATTTTGTAATAGAAAAAATAGCAATATTTCTAAATATTTTATAATTTTTCGAAATGTTTTACTCTCAACACTGTTCATGACTTTTACTTACACGCTTCTCCGAGGCCTACACCTCTGGTTAGAGATGGTTATCCTGCCAGCTTATACTTAGTTTTACTCACCTCTATTTAAATACTTACTACAACTCTCTTTCTTCGTAGCATCTGATGTTTTTCCAACCAAGCCAACGAGCGATAAACTGTCCTGTTTATAACTGTCTCAACGTTTTGTATTTGTTATTTGTGGGGACAAGTATCCTCGGTATATTCTTTATTATACTGTCCCAAGTCATATGACAGTCAATAAGGGGAATGTACGTCTATATGTTATATATCCCTGCCCGCTTGAGCATTAAGAATTCTTGTAGATTTTCCTAACATGTATCTAGTCTCATGTCCTCCTATTTCTCACTCGGCGAACGGATTTAGCATCTGAAAGAGGTTTCCTGGGAAGAATTTATATGCACATGACAGTAGAGGCATTCCATCATGGTCGTTATAGTACAGAATATCTCCCTTCTCATGAATGTGACATTGAATTTTTGACTGAATTAAGTAATTTAGAAATGTTAGTTGAGGTAAGTTAACCAGTTTTCTCCTGCTAAACAGTATACAAATAAGATGTTATTTTCTTTCATTTAGTCATGAAGTAAAATTCAAGGAGTATACGTCTAAATTTTTGTCTTCGAAAAATATTAATAGTAAAATACACAGATTTACATTAGCCTTACAAACTTAATGCTGGAAGTTTCTCGTCTTTTTGCTAAATAGTTAGTATAAATAACACTGCAAACTATTTAAACTATGTAAAACCCCATTCTCAAATTCCTAAAACCCTATAGGAACACAGTAGACAGGATGTGTTCGTGTCTCACTTGTTCGCCTCATCATTAGAAGCGGAACTATCAGCTTCAGGTATAACATTGACCTCTACTTGTTTCTTTTTGCTAAAGGCTTCATCTGTTGTTTTTTTGTCAGTGCTACAAGAAACTGAAGATATAAAAAAATACCTTGAGCATTTCTTTTAAAAATTTTGAGGATTCTCTAGTAAGATTGAGAGTCCTATAATTATATTTTATTTCTCTATTATATTTGTTTTTCGTAAATACTGTGAATAAGGCTACTCCTCGCTTACCTCTCTCTGATTCAACCCGTTGCCTTGGGATCCACCTTGATTCAAGACTAAACTAGGCCTAATATTTAAATATCAAGCGACAAGAACTCAATAGACAGACTCTAATTAAGCAGTCGCTCACAACTCACGACAGAGAACAAACTTAACTCTACAAGACCATAATACGACCAATCTGGACCTACGGTGCAGAACTGTGGGGTGCCGCTAAGCCTTCCAATATCCAATGAATACGAGCCTCTCAATTAAAAATCCTAAGAATAATTGTAAATGCATCTTATTATGTATCAACTCTACCCTTCATCACGACTTTAATATCCCTTTCATCCAAGACCTGATCTCCACCCGCTTCACACTTTTCCATAGTAAACTCCAATTTCACCCTAATCCACATTCCCAATCCCAGTCGTCGGACTCCAATCCCTACAATCTTCCCCGGCGATTAAAACGGACATGGCCTCGTGACCTCCTGGGCCTTAACTTGTTAGTAGTGGGTTCAATGGACCCTTTTTCCATGAATAGTGATGTTTATTTATTTTTCATATATATTTATTATCTTTTCTGAGTTAATTGTTTTGCCCATATGTTCTCTGTCATTAAATAACTAAGATTTTTATTAACATACTTTTATAAATAAAATTTTAATAATAATGTTCTCTACCTTCTGATATAAAAGAAATTTACAGTATCTCATAAAAAATTTGTTTTACTAAAGTTTTAATATCAGTTTTTCTAGCAGACATACTATATTTTTTATATGATGTATAATAAAAATAAACTGTTATGTTACGGGGTTATCGCCACATAGAAAAGAAAAAAAAAAAGGTCTACTACAGGCAGAATGTTCTGCTGATTTACAAATTAGGCGTTTCATCTCATGCATACACTATTCTCCTGAAATGTGTTCACATTATTCGCGTTAGAAGTTCCCATCTATCTTATGTCTATCTTACATCAACTTGAAACTTTTATAACCTACCACTGAAAGAGGTTATTAAAGTCTAACTTACCCACTCAAGAAATAATTTTAAGCTTGATTAAGCCAACCCTAATTGGTTCAATATGGCGATATGACCAACATGTTCTGCATTCCATAAGTAGACGGTATTATGATAATGTCCTCTTAGTTAACGCTGTCGATATGAAATTCATGACTGACATTCTACATATCGTCAGTAGCAAGATAACACTCAATTACAATTTAAAATTTTAAAATTAGAAATTAGCCGTTAGTGTTCAAATTAGTTAATTTGTTAATATAGTAAATTTAATCAATTTTCATATATTACATTGCCATAACCTATTTTGTATAAGGTTAATCATTAAATATAAATCAAGAATCCATTGTAGAAGAACCATCAGTCATAGTCTTAATATTTCTTTTTTTTTCAAAGTGTATATAATGTGTTATCATGATTTAAGTTATCGTTACTCCTTTTCCAAATATATTTAAATGTCACTTAACAAAAAAATAATGATATTTTTGCTCAACTCTGTTATGCAGGCTTCGTAAAATTTGTTTAATATGCAAAGCCTTAGAGATAATTCACAATAATAATAAAAAAATGTATATTTTTACCGTTTTTATTCCCCCATTAATTAATCTCTCCCGGGTGGTATTATCACAAAGGCTTATGCAGATTTGATTGGATACTTAGTGGAAGAAGTGTCAGGGACCAAGGAGGTCTGATTATACATTCCAAAGAGTATAAAAGGCCCCTGTGTCGAACAGAGACCCTAACGAGAAAGACCTTTAGCCGAATTGAGTGGGTTTATTTAGGTTTCAGCGAGGAATGTGTGTAGTACTCACCAGGGAGCGCCCTTTACCGCCTTGGAAATGGTTGCCTTTATTTGGATCCTCGAATAATGCTTTTCTCCCGTTCTTCAGAAGGCAAAATAGAGAAATAATAACAAATGCGGAATTCTCCTTCTTACTCGTGATTATTTGTTTGGATAATTGTGCTTAAATTTGTATTAAAAATCCTGTTATCATAATATCTAGTGAAAACTTAAGAATAAAAAAATTGTGCATTCTAAGCTTCTCTTAGAAATCATTTTTATGTTCCAATTAAATAAAATTTAATTTTAAATTGATAGATTACTTCTTTTGAATTTAGGTCTGGGCCCTGCACAAAAGGAGTTAAGCATGATTATGAAATAATATTTACTACTGTATTTACAGAATTTGTTAATTAAAATTTAAAAAATCAAGAATATTTTGAATAAACAAAGTAAAATGAAAGCATGAATTAAATAAAAAATTAGTACAAAAAAATAAGTATTTACAAAAATATATAAATATTGAGCTATGTCAATCTTAAAAAGAGTATTAATAATTAAATAGCTTCACTAAAATGGATAAATATCAACAAATGACCTTTAGAAAATTAGATCTTTTTAAAGTAAAAGAATAATTTTTATCAAATGAAAGAAATAATTAATTATTTCTAATGAAAGAATTAATTGAGTTCTTGAAATTAAAGAATGAACTAATCAGTTTAATCATTAAGGACAGATAGATTTTTTTATTCTGTTCCCTCTCATGAATTATTTATAATTTACGTGGGATAAAAATACCACAACCTAAATAAAATATTTAAAAATTAAAATTTAATATAGTAAATGACGAGAGCCGACAAAATGCATGACAATATCAGCTACTTCGAGTTTAAGACGAATTTCTCGTCTTTCTCGTAAGTTAGGCTCTCGCTAATGAAGAGGGAATAGAGTGAGATATCTAGCCTGTCCTTGTGGTGTAAAGGTCAGCATACTAGGCCCGGATAGCAAGAGATCCAGGTTCGATTCCTGGCGAGGACAGATAGATTTTTTTATTCTGTTCCCTCTCATGAATTATTTATAATTTACGTGGGATAAAAAAACCACAACCTAAATAAAATATTTTAAAATTTAATCATTAAGGTTTTAACAAAGACTTTGAACAAATACTTTGAAAATAAATTAATAAAATATTTTTATGTGTAGATAGTCTTAATAAAAATTTAAATAATATAAATTAAAGTATATTTAATATTGTAAATAGTATAAGTATTTTGAAAATACTTTTCTTAACGGAAGAAAATCTGACTGCCGAACAATCTGAATATATTCAATTTCCATAAAATAGAAGACGTATGTGACTGTATATTTATGTCACTGTAATGCAATTGATTTTTCTGAAGGAAAGGTAAGCACAATGAGTAGAAATACACTTTTTTTAAATTTGTATTTTTTTTTTTTTGGATCTACCTTGACCGCCCCAACTAAAATCATCTAATCCTAAATGTTAATGTTTCATTGCATTTTGGCATAAATCATACGTCAGAAGAGAGCAGTGAGTGTAAAAAGAAAGAGTACTATACTTTGCTTTAGAAGGGCAGAGAAGGAAGTGTGGGTGAAGTACTCTGCCATCTTATTTATGTTTATTCCAAAATATATTACATATAAAGGGTTTATGTTTAAAAAATAAATAAATAACGTAGATTTTATAAAAATAAATGTTATTTCTATTACTTTTTGCAAACATTTGATCTGGAGCTCTTCCAAAAGACTCCTCCAGTCATCGCTTCCAGTTCCAGGTCCCCGGCACGTCTCTCGCATCCGTTGAGGCAGCGTCCGCAGACCTCACGCTCGGCCTCCCAGATCGTCACTTCCGTGCATGTCATCCGTCAGCATTCTTCTAATCACTTCCATCTCGTACATTCTCTCAACATGTCCAGACGAGCGAAACATCTCTATCTCTATAAAACTTGCGGCACCTATATCTCCCTCAAGATTCACTGTCCTTACATTCTTTACTCTCCATCACCTTTATCTTTACTGCCTATCATAAGCTTCTCTCAAAAGCTAGCATCTTTGCTCCATTTGCCTTATATGCAGCCTAGGCTTTCGACCTATACGTTAAGGATGGGCAGGCTAACGTCTTTTACAGATTTATCTCAGTATCAAATCGATCCCTGTCTCATTTCCTGTCGTATTTATTTGTGATACTAATCTTTTCTAAAGATACGCTTCTCTCAAAAAAACCATGCTATATTGAAATCATAACCAAAGAGCTGGATCGTGCTATTGAAAGGGGTTAACATAAACTGATTATCAGACCGGCGCGTTGCTTTCTTGATTGAAAAAAAAAAACAATTGGGGTTAAGGAAAAACAAAATTGGTATAATTTATATAAACTTATGCTTTATAACATTTTTTACGAAAAATCTTACTAAGGAAGATGTTTATAGTCTAAATTTTTGTATTAACTAGATTAAGAATCGACTCATGGGACCAACCTGGATTATTTACGGGAAATAGACTAAAAATCATAAAATATAATATTATGATTAAGGACCGTTCAATATTCGTTCTGAAAGTTCGTGTACAAAATTTTGTCAATTTCTGTTCATTTTGAATTTGCTAAATTCGTGTCCATTCTTCTGGGCCAGCTGTTGACATTTTGTATTGGCCGTCTCAAGGGCCAATCTGGACCTATGGTGCAGAACTCTGGGGAGAAGCTAAGCCATCCAATATCGAACAAATACAATCCTTTTAGTCCAAAATTCTAAGAATAATTGCTAACGCTCCATATTATGTATCCAACTCAACCCTCCATTACGACTTAAATATTCCTTTCGTCCAAGAGATTATCTCCACCCACTTCATCCTCTTCAATAGTAAACTCCAATTCCATCCGAATCCAGCCCAATCCTTTTCGTCAGACTTCAATCCTTACAATCCTTCCCGACTAAAAGAGAGATGGCCTCGCCATCTAGTGGGGTAAATGGACCCTCTCCACGCATAATGCTTAATAATAATAATAATAATGCTTAAATGTTTAAATAAATTATTTCATTTATTTTTTTAAGAGTTTATTTTTTATTGTGTATATATAAATTTATCAGCTCAAGGGGCAACTGATACTCTCAGCAACATTCATTGGTATGACAGGTTCTGCTGTTGTAAGGAACTCATTGACGTGGAATTCCTTAGTGATATAATGGGAAGAAGTCCTGAAATAGTCTTAAGAGAGCTGATTTTCCATAAATTATTTGCTAAAAAAAAACGCCATCCTTGAAACATTTCATATAATATGCAAAAAAAAAAAGTACTATTCACTTTATAACTACTACACTTTTAGCACAGTGACGTTGCATACAATCAAAAAATATTAAAATTAGAAGAAAGTAAAGCTTACAACTTTCATTACGTTTTTGTTCCGATTGCAAAAAATGGATTAAACACACCTATTATTATTATATTAGGAAAATTATGTACAAAAGACTCACAATACATAATGCATCATACAAAATATGTTATACATAGAAAATACTATTCACTATATGACTAACACACATATAACACAGTATTATAATTAATAATGTTTTAAACTGCTACTACGTAATTTGGTCATTATCTAAACCCCCCTCCCCTTCTATTATAGTGATTTCAGTCATTAACAAACTCATCTAACCGTTGGCAAAAATAAGCTCTATTATCGAATTTGGTTACTTAATTTTTAAGTTAGCGAACACCAGAGCGTTTACACAAGCACATGGAAATATCTTTCAACGGGAGTATATTTCTAGCTTCTAATAATCTTTATTCTCTTTTAAGGAGGATCCGAGGATCCTTTCCTTACATGAAATATGCTTTAAAAAACAAAAAAAAACTTAAAAAATAAAATAAGAATAAACTGAAATTAAAATTTTTTCTGATAAATGATTAATAAATACATTTCATGAGCTTATGAGTTTCTACTATTTGGCAATATAAACTCACAGGATTACGGGTCTTGCAATCCTGACGCCGCGGGTTCAAATCCCGCCCAGGTCAATCTTTTATTTATAATATAGAAGCTTGTCTTGAGCCATGGGTGTTTAAAATGGGGTGGCAACCTGTAGATAGCCCCTCCCTCCAATGACCCTAAATGGTTGCAAGGGAGGCTAACACAGCAAAAAACAACAAAAAAAAAACAACACAATAATAGCTTTCAGCAATATTCTTAAATCACAGCTGACCCTATTCAACCTACGCCAGGGTTCAAGCAAGTAGGTCACACGAAAACTTCAGTAGGAAGCACTCTTCTTCCGATATTGTAGTAAAGTATGGCAAGATTTTCCCACTGAACAGATATTAGCGATAGTTACCCCAAGTAAAGGTAAGATATCTTGTGTAAGACATTTTCAAATGGCAGTACATGACCACTATTGGATCAAAAGTTGGAGCGAATTCTTCTCCAAAAATCCTTATACAGTTTAGCTAGTAGAATGACATGCTCTAGAAGTCAGCATTGATCAAATTCAAAATAAAGGAAATTAATTTTGATTCATTTTAATTGAGCTATACATAACCTCTTATTGATCATAATCAATAAGAATATCATTCTTTGAGAAAAATTTCATTTGGCAAAAACGGGACAATAACATTTTTATTAATGAAAATAAGATTAGATAAATACTATACACTTTAAACTATTGTTTAAATAATTGTTTAAAAAATAGCTTAATTTTTTTTAAATATGAAAGTAAGATTGTAAAAGGTTAGATTTATGATCCATGAATCCATGTCGCATTATAACTTCCTACGTTGTCTAATTATACTCCCTGGAGAGAGGATACTCCAGAAATAAATAAACTTCGAACGATGGCGTAACGCTAATCCATAGGTTTTGAAGTTCGGTGGATTAATGAATGTTACTGATTGCAACCTTCCTTACGGTTTGCAACCTCTCTTCTATCCAAAGAAGTTAACTAAAGGTTAACCTTTAGAACTTCTTCTTACCCAAAGAAGCTCCATAAGTAGAAGTAAACACACGTATAAACATCCCAGAATACCTTACTTTCACACAACGAAGGCTATAACGCATTGATCTTACTAAATCTAAAGCCGACGATGTATGATGATGATGAAGTCAGATTATTTCTGGAACGTACTAAATGTTCATAATACAGGTTAATGTGTTCGTTGAATTGCTTGGTAATTTTTAATGTTAATTTATCGATTCGGCCTACTCAGAGTTATTGACATTAGCAGCTGCAAGTTTTTGGGTTTTAAAATGTCAAATTAGTCATTCCAGCCATCTCTTTTTTTTTACCTCCCAAGCAATAACTTACGATCATGGGAAGAGAGGCTTTCTATAGTTAGGTACTCGATTTTAAATATCCATGGAACTGGGCAAGAATTTATTTCTTAATGGAATACTTAAATGCTTATATCTGGTCAAGGTGGGGCTCCTAATTTAGATGTCAAATCTGCGTCCGTCATCATTTATGCCAGGAACTCTTCACATAAATGAGCAGATATCCCATCAAGAAATCAAGCTATTCACGATCGGTCCATGATTTTTGGTTATTCTTAGGAGAAACTAATTCATTTTTTATGCTAATTCATATGTGTACATAGAACTAATAACTAAAAAAATAAGATAAGGATAATTTTAACTGCTTAGTTATTCAACAGGTTCGAGTTGATGTCAGCGCAGGCCAAGTAGACTGTTGATAAATATTTTGGTTAACCGGAGCTAAAATAACATGAATTTATATTTACCAAGTGCAAATTCCAATTTTAACACAACTGAAGTGTAATGAGATTATATAGAAGGCATTATGTGTCCGGCGATAATTCATTAGAAGTATAGATGTTTCAAACATGTCTCAGACTAAAGTTTAGAAACGACTTCAAATACTTTCGACACCGGTAATTCCTGGACGAAAATAATTGTGAAACACCCTAATTGCTTTGGGACAACTTACATGATCGAGAAAAAAAAACCACCATAAGTGATTTTTCAATAGATCTTCCTGTTATAGGTGACAATTAAAGTTAACGTAATTAGATGTATTTACCGTTTCTTCTTCCGGGTTGGACCGTGTCAAATTGTTGTTATTTGCCGAGCTTTCGCACATCATGTGATGGCTTCTTCAGGGCTGAAAAGAGAATTTATTTTTTCTTTTCATTCTGAAATCATTCTCTTTTCAGCCCTGAAGAAGCCATCACATGATGTGCGAAAGCTCGGCAAATAAAACAATTTGATACGGTCCAACCCGAAAGAAGAAACGGAAAATACATCTGACGACCGTCGAAGCATACGTGAACACGTAATTAGATGTGTTTTCAACAATAAATACAAGGGAATAGAATTTAAAAAAACTATATGTCTCAGCCAAGTTTCGAACCTGGATCTCCTGCTATCCGAGCAAGCGCGTTAGCCAATTACACCACCGAGACTAGCCAGATAACTTAATTAATTCTCCGCACTCCTACCGGAAGTCTAAACCAAGATAAAAATGTATGTGGGATTAAGTACCACAACAAAAACAATATTTGTAATTACATGTGGTAAAAGCAAACCACATTATCTAGTCCCTTAACTCCGAATTGCCAACTTTTCAGAAAACCTCAATCGGAGCCGATGGATCCAAACGAGCCTAAAGATGGCACAGACCTGGAAACAGATGTAGACGCGAACGCACCTTTCCAGGAGGTTTTCCTGAACGAGCTGCTGTTGGACGCGGGGTTGGGAGGAAGCCGTCGCAGAGACGCGTGCCACCGAACACACTACCCCCTGAGCTACGTCCTGCCCTACCTCCCGATCGCCTACCCCGGAGGCGGGAGGAGCGAGGGAGAGAACCCCTTCCAGGACTCCGCCGAGATCGCCCTCCCCATGACGGTGACCAAGGAACAGGAGGAGTTGGAGTTGGAGTGCTCCATTTGCTGGCAGGAGCTGGAGGAAGGGGACGCGGCCAGCGCACTCCCCTGCGACCACATCTTCCACGAGGACTGCCTCGACGTCTGGCTGGAGCACCACGGCACTTGCCCCACCTGCCGCACCTTCCTCGCGGACGCCACCCTGCCCCAGAGCCTCGACCCGGATCTCGCCGCCGCCCCCATTCTAGTCGCCTTCTCTTCCGACGACTCCTCGGAAATCTCTGAAGGCTCGTCATTCTCTTTTGGCTCGGAATATGATTCTATTGAAAACTGCACCAAAGCAAAAAGTTTCGACTGAAAAGGAAATGCATAATATTTTCTATTCGTGGCAATATTTTGTTTATTTTTCTATTTTGTTAGGATACAATTCACCTCTTGTTATAATTAAACTTCTACAATGTAAACATAACTACCAACAATTAATGAGAGGGAATAGAATAAAAAAATCTATCTGTCCCAGCCAGCTCCTTCGAGTTTAAGACAAAGTTCTCGTCTTTTTCGTAGGTTAGGCTCTCGCTAGTGCAGAGGGAATTTAATGATATATCTAGCTAGTCTTTGTGGTGTAATGGCCGCAACACACTGGCCCTGATAGCAGGAGATCCAGGTTCGATTCCTGGCTGGGACAGATAGTTTTTTATATTCTATTCCCTCTCATTAATTGTTTAAAATTTACGTGGGATAAAAAACCACAACCAAATAAAATATTCATAACTACCAACATTCCTCAAAATAAAAAATAAAAATAAAAAGTGACTGAAATTTCGATCAGAACGATTAACATTATGAATAAGAAGAAAACTTAAAAAAGCCAACTTATTTTTCCATTCAAATGAATTTTTTTATTTTATTTTATCGCAAATTACTTAGAAAAATCTAACTATTCACGTTAGTATCATGATACGTCTTTTGAGTAAAATTTTGCAGACCTTTACCAATCCTTCAATGGACAAAATATTGTCAAATTTTATTTAGATGTCTTACTATTAATTATTTAATTATTTATAAATCAATTATTATTTGTTTTAAATTTAATATTTTAATATTAACGTAGGATTTAATGTATAAATTTCCAATGTAGGATAATAATTCCAAGGATTTGGAATTATTGGAAAGTCGTGTCATGGTCCCAAGATGAATAGCTTGAATGCCCCATAGGGAATCTACTGAAATGCAACAAGGTGTGTAGGGGGGGGGGGGCACCTCTCCTTAAGTAGGGAAAAAGAATCCGCCACATTCCGGCCATCCGCCGTTCATTGAGCAAACTGTTGCTTGTATTCGTGATGGTTGACTCAGAAGGTGCGAGGGAGGGACTTGGGATTCAAAGCGATTGAATTGAGAAATCTTTATTATTAACCTAAGATGATTTAAGTTGGGGTTCGGTCGAGGTAGATCCAAAAAAAAACACAAATTAAAAAAAATGTATTTTTTTTATAATAAAGGATTATCTGCCAACGTTTCGGCTTACATTGTAAGCCATCTTCAGGGCTATCATGAAGACGAGAGAGGACGTCCTGTCCCTANTTTATGTGTAGATAGTCTTAATAAAAATTTAAATAATATAAATTAAAGTATATTTAATATTGTAAATAGTATAAGTATTTTGAAAATACTTTTCTTAACGGAAGAAAATCTGACTGCCGAACAATCTGAATATATTCAATTTCCATAAAATAGAAGACGTATGTGACTGTATATTTATGTCACTGTAATGCAATTGATTTTTCTGAAGGAAAGGTAAGCACAATGAGTAGAAATACACTTTTTTTAAATTTGTATTTTTTTTTTGGATCTACCTCGACCGAACCCCAACTAAAATCATCTTAGAATAATATCTACGGTCAACAAACTCTCTTTATTATTAACTTTATTGCGAAAGCCTTTCAAAAGTGATTCCTGAAAAGTGTAATTTTCTATTATTATATTTCATATAATTTTTACGAATAATGCTATATAAAGAAATGATTGAAGAGCATAAATATTAAAAATAAATCTCTCCTCGACTTTTCCCTTAATTAGCCTTAGCGATCTAACCTTTTACTTATTTTCCTTTTGGGATTTCGGGACCAGTCAAGTCTTTATTATCATTATCACTGTGAGACCGACAAACATGGGAAATCCTGTGTCTTGTCTCTTGTCTAGCATGAAAAACTCGGTATTTGAAATATTTTGGTAAACGACAAAGTAATAATAAAATTAAAAATTGATGTGTACTATAAGCAGAAACTGCTTTAAATTTTTTTTACAATTTTGTAATACGTTCTTTTCACTTCTATTTTGTTACAAAGTAGCCTAATCAGGAGAAAGTTTCGGTGTAGAAAAACAAAAAGTTTCAGTAGTTAAATTAAAAAAGATTATAAGGCAATAGTTATTACAAAAACTACATATTTTCAGATTAAAAAAAAACTATATTTGACCTTAAATTTTTATTTTTATTAACAAATATAGTTTTTAATATATCTAACTGAAAGCTCTTATAAGAATCCAATAATCATTGAATAAGTAAAAATGTATCTATTCTCAACTGACAAGATGTTTGTCTAAACACACGCCAGTGAAGACTCACAGTGGTTAAGAATAGCTAGGGATTAAGGCGGGGATGAATACAAGGGATGGTTTGGAATGACAAGGGAGGAATAGGGATGAAGACTAGAGAAAACTAGGGATAACAACTTGGTATGATTTAGAATGACAAAGGAGGAATAGGGATTAAGGCTAGAGATAACTCGAGATAAAGACTAGGAATGGTTTGCAATGACTTGTGTAGGTTTGAGGTAAAACTAGGGATGATTAAGACTGATTAGGAAAAGACTGGTGATGGAAAAGGGTGAAAAAGAAAACAATTTTTAGTGCAAAATTTTCTAGAAAAATAGGATAAGTTACCGGCTGTTTTTCATTACTTTACATTAAATTCTCCTAAAATAGTTTTCAGTTTTCGTTTAAAATATGAAAACAAAAAAATGGAGTAGTAGTAGTAGATCATTGAAGGGCAATCAACTTTTAGGTTATTACGCCCTATAAATACCCTTTAATATCTTTACTATAAATTAGTTAATAAATGACAGGAATCAGGATTATTTCGACCACTATAACAACCTAAATTATTGGATTTTTTAAAATTTAAATATTATTATTATATATTTAATAAATTATAATAAATAAATTATTATTAACTAAAATAATAAATAATATCTCATTCTTTAATTTAGATTTTCCGGGCTATACCTGCTTTTTTAAGAAAGTTTAACAGCCCATCCACTGTAGAGGGGTTGTTCCCAAGGCACTCCGCCATATTTCTTCCAATGCCTTCCCTAGTGAAGTAATTCTGATAAACTGGGCAAACCTCTATGATGTGCTGGATTGTTAGGTGAACTTGGCAGGTATTACACTTAGGCAGCAGATCTTTGTTAATTAGGTGTATATGAGTAAGATCCGTGTGACCTATCCGCATACGGGTCAGTATTACCTCTTCTCTTCTATTCCCACGGATGGAGGTGTAAAAAGATGGAGGTTAATATATTCTTCAAAGTTAAAAGGCAGATTTGTTCTTACATCATTGAAGAATTAAATATTCAAACGTTTACCCCTTATATTAGTGAAAATATAGGGATGTTTCCGAACCTTTTGATTGTCCAACCAATCCAAACTAATTGTTATAGTAGGGCAAATAAGGGAATACTAGTCATTCGAAAATGTGAGTTTGCGTGAGTGCGTGAATTAAAATGGAGGTAATAATTGATGGCTAAGGCTGACATGTTAGTAAAAACTTGCTTTATACACCAAATGTGAAATAATAACTCTTCCTAAAAAAGAAAACTGATAAGTTGGAGACTTGTTACAGTCCACACACAGTACAATGCTGTTCTTCAGTGTGAATCCTTAACTCAGAAATAATAGAGTCCACAGAGAAAAAAATATTTAAAACTATGTAACTCTTCATGGAGAGAAATATTACATAAACAGCTTCCATATTAGACTTTTGCTCCCTCCTTCATGTTCTGAGGTCGAAAGAGCTCACAATAATAACCAGTCCTTTATGCTAGAGGTCTCACAAACAAATCCAATTTTCCATAATAAACTCAATTTAAAATAATTCTTTTTAAGTTTATCTGAATGTTTTAAATTGGATGTATTCCTTTAATGACTTCTTTTCAATTTAGGTTTGTACTATCTTTATAAACGGGTTTCTTTTGTTCTGGTTAGTTAACTTCAAAAATTTACCCGATCTCACAAAGATCTGTGGAAGTAAAGTTTTCTTTAATAAATAGTCTCCCTCTTTCTGAAATTGGTGTTTCCTTCAGAAAAGCGAGGGAAATATATTATGTGCATCTGAGAGTTTTCTGAACGAGGGTCTTTGTGGAAGTGACAGGCATTTGGGGTTTCCGATTATCAAGAGTAACTGGATCTTTAAGTTTGTATAAGCATACTAACTAAAGAAATTCTATTTTATGTCAAATATTTAAATAAGATATTCAAAATTAATACATTTAATAATGTAAAATATTAGACCCCCTTCCCACCCTTTTACTCTCCCAGACGGTCTAAGCCAGGTATACAAACCTTACTCAGCATTCTAAGATGATTTAAGTTGGGGTTCGGTCGAGGTAGATCCAAAAAAAAACACAAATTAAAAAAATGTATTTTTTTAATGAAGGATTATCTGCCAACGTTTCGGCTTACATTGTAAGCCATCTTCAGGGCTGTAGAAATACAATGTCATGAGAATACAGTAATATTTGAAATTAGTATAATAGAGAATTATAGTATAATGTGATATCAAGAGTATGAAAGTAGAAAACTGTGTAAGACAATTAAAAGTTTATGAAAACAATATTGAAAAAAGAACCAATTTGAAAAAAACATGCAAACCAACAACTAATTGACAAGAAACAATTGAAATATCATTAAAGCAGTAATTTGCCACACCTACCTATCATGAAGATGAGAGAGGACGTCCTGTCCCTAAGTTCACATTTCCATGACTGAACATTATGAATTTGTTTTGAGTTATGAAATAGAAAGGGGAGTGGGGGTAGCAGGTACAAGGCAGGCGGAAGGTGTAAATGGAAAGCGGCCTGTTGCAAGAGAGGGCAATAAAAGGACAAAGGAAAAAAAGGGAAGGGTATTATTGGGAATAAGTGACTTTGGAACTGAGAAAAATGTTTTGACAGGTTTATTGAGACGAAGGGTTGTTGGTTTTTAAAATGTTAAAAATGTTAGAATAAGTTGAGGAAATTTGTTCTATGTCTGTTCTGTCGTTAACTGGATAGTGTTGTAAGTTGATGTGAACGGTTTCAGACAAAAGACGTTTGTGTTGGTAGGGTTCAGTGGAAAGAATGGTTAAGCTGTCGAAGTCAAATGTGTGTGCTTCATGAAAAACATGTTTGGTGAGGGCAGTTTTTATTAGTTTATTCTTGATGTCTTTTGGATCTACCTCGACCGAACCCCAACTAAAATCATCTTAGAATAATATCTACGGTCAACAACTCTCCTTTTGAACTTACTCAGCATTCTCTCTCAGTGTCTTCCTGATTGTGAGATCAAATTATTCATTTACTGCAATTCATGTTCAACCTTAATTAAACATGAGAAACCTCAGTTAATATAGCTTCTGCGTGATGGACATTTCAAAGTAATGTATATGCACTTTTATTTGGCAAAACATACTATTAAACATGTTATGCTTCAGAATCAAGTGTTGAATCAATTACTGGGCCTATTTACTGTGCCTCTAAAAGTTTTATTGTGTATATTACAGGCAATTGAGAATACTAATATGACATTATTATTAATAATAATAAGCTGGAGCTCGCTTAACATATTTAATTCTAAGACAAAATGTAATCAAGCTGATATGCACTCAAAGCATTTAAATCCCAAATGATGTTTCACCAGACGGCTCAACGTTAATTAATTTGCTTTGACAAGTTATGGCGGCGCGTTGAATTCTGTGGCGCGCCCAAATCTTCCCAATTTAAACTTGGACAGATTATACTTTCCCCCACCACCGGCCATAAGTAGGATCAGACTCAATCACATATTGATTAATTGCGGGAAGTGATTACGCGGCCATAGTGCCAGGAATCAGAGCGGAATTAAGTCGAGTTGAGGACTTTTACTTGCCTAACTTCGCCAGCCAGCCCCCCCCCCCTACCTCTTTCTTTCTCTTAATTGAGTACCTTAAACAATTTTTTTTTTTGTATAATTTAATATTATCCACTTCTATAAAAACCCAAAATCAATGAAAAACAAAATTAAAAGCAATGTCAACAACTTTTTCTGAGGCTTTCAAAAAATATTTATTTTACTTAACCAACCTTTCTCTGAATTATCTTACCTTCTGTAATCCGTCTTCATTGGTTTCTGCAAATTACCTTTTTTCAACTCACTCATTCAAGAATTGAATACAGACAGTAACAGTGAACACATGTATTCGGCCACAAGGATGGATAATGTCCGAAATCGCTCGCCAACAGAAAATGGTTTGCAGAAACCAATGAAGACGGATAATAAAAGGTATGATAGTAGTTATAATAACCCTTTAGATTATTTCTCTGAATTTATTATAGTATTTAAGTGGTTCCTTCCCTTTAGAATTAATTATAAGCGGGGAAACTATTATTTATTTATTATTCCTCTCATGGACCACTATAGCCAGTCAGAGTCCAGAGCATGGTTAAAAAGCCTGACGTCTCAATCCAAAGACACAACTTATTCTCATATCTTCTTCTGCTTTCTTTTACGGGAATCATCTTCGTCTTCTCTCCAATAGCAGTCATTCTTGGATTCTCATAGCTGACATGATTCCCTTTGCATTTCACAGTTCCAAAAATCTTTCAACCTCTGGTTTTTTTATAAATAAATAATGATTAAAACCTTATATAATTGTATTTATAAATAATGGTTTATCCTAAATAACTTCTCAAATAACTTCTCAAATGCTTGCACGAGGCAATATAAGCCAATAATTCCCAGTTTTACAACTTAAATGAAGCAGACTATTTTTAGAATTTGAAACCCCTTTAAATTCTTGTGCTAGGAATTATGTTCCTAGTTTTGCTTATTCCACTAAGAAATTACTGGAACGTTTCTAGGTCAGACTGGTATCAAAATTGTCCTTTATATTTGAGAGAAGATAATCTTTTTTTCCATGTAATTTTAATGAAACTGGGTCAAACAATACATAAAATACTTTGTATGAGTACATGTAAATGTAATTTTATGTATGTTTATGTGAATGTGTCAAATTCACTTTAAGATTTTAGACTGGTCAGAGCTTTTGAACTACTTTAGTCTTGTCATGCTTCTGTTTTAAATTCCTAAAGAGTGCTTTAAATTTCTCTACGGTTTTAGCAGATTTCACTCAATTAAGGAACTCGAAATTAATATTAGAATCGTGAAAAACAAAATCATATATTTATAAATTATATATATAAACACACATACACAAACATGCATTTACACACAAAAAAAATCTTGGGATAGAATATCACTTGATAGCTAGGTAGCAAGAGATAATATCTGGCTGACATTGATTCAACATACATACTTATATTATACTCCACATTAGTTTACCCTATCTCACTCCTGTTTACTCTGTTATAATTAATCTTAACCTGCTTAGTACAGTGTAATTTCATCGTGGCCTACTCTAGTCTTTCTACCTGAATCCATCCTTACCAATCCAGTCTTAATCTATCATAATCCGCCGCACTAAATCTACCTTAATCTACCCAAGTCATTATTATCTTAATCTTTCCCACTTTTGTCTAACTCTACCATAGCCCTTCCTAGACAATCTACTCTACTGTAGTCTACTACAGTCTATCTACCTGAATCTCCCCTGCCCTTGTCTTACTCTGCTATTGTCCTCTCTAGTCAATCTATCTTAATCTACCCTATCCTAGAGTTACCCTACTGCCATCTACTGTAGTCGTTCTACCTGAATCTACCCTACTTTTGTCTTACTCCACCATAGCCCTTCCTAGTCAATCTACTCTACTGAAGTCTACTGCAGTCTATCTACCCTACTCTTGTCTTACTCTGCCATAGTCCTCCCTAGTCAATCTATATTAATCTACCCTGCCCCAGAGTTACCCTACTGCCATCTACTGTAGTCGTTCTACCTGAATCTGCCCCACTTTTGTCTTACTTTATCATTGCCATTCCCAGTCAATCTACTCTATTGTAGTCTACTACAGTCTATCTACCTGAATTTACCCTACCCTTGTCTTACTCTGTCACAGTCCTCCCTAGTCAATCTCCCCTACCCCAGTGTTAGTCTACCGTGATTTTAATTAAATCCTCAAGTCATTCTATCTTAATCTACCCTACTCTTGCGTTACTCCATCTAGGTCTTCTCAACTCTTTCTACCTCAATCTGCTCTACGCTAGAAAAGTTTGTATCAAAAAATATATACATTTTTTTTAATGTAAAACGTATCTCCAAAATTTGTTTTCGATTGAACTTAAATTATTATTGAACTCATACTAATATTATTATTATTATGGGATTGCAATTCCATTTTTAGGCTTCTTCCCGCAGATTGTTGCAACATATTTTTTATTACAAGAATCGGACATGGGAGGAGGGCATATTCAAATAAAATTGAAAAATGTTTGGTTGGTATCATCACTATAATCTTATTGTGTCATAACTCAAAAAGTTTGTCAAGCAGAATATGCATTAACTGTGCGTATACTTCTGTTTAGCTGTTGATAAATATTTTTGTGTATTTGAACTTTCTATGTCAAGCAATTATCCATTATCAATAAAAAAATCTGTGAGGAGATTCATTACTCTTAACTAAATATTGCGCCAACTAAATTGGAGATAATTATTGTACTTGTCCTTTACATTTCAGATCATCCCCACACTTAATCAGTCTAAATTATTTCAATAACGGACTCACCCTTTTATATTAAATTAAAAAGCGATTATTTACTTTAATAGAGATAAGCTAATTGTAGCCTTTAGGCCGTAAAGTTGAAAATTCACGGTTCGGGTGAAACCCCCTCTTTTATTTGAATTATTTACCTAACTGTGCAACTCCTAAAATACTAAGCTAATTGGCCTCAACTCCGTTTGAATTTGCTAAATTATAGAATAATGTAAAATTATATAATTTTATACCATTTACGCCATATTCCATTTTTACATAAAGGGCTGTGGAGTACCCATTTTTTTTTTTAAATGGAGGATCAAGATACGGTATTTCAAATCGTTTGTTATGTTCAAGATGGTTGAAATGTGTCGAGATGGAGAAAGTCATACATGAAATCAAACCGAGAAAACTTTTTTTTATTATTTAAAAGCACACAGAATAAAGCATGTGCAATTAAAATCAGTTTCTATATGACAAAATCCAACTGCTGAATTACTTTTTAATATTACTTTATTTATTTAATTTTTATCCCAAACTCTTCTGTTACATTTCATGGGAGAAGTACACAGTAACTACTGGCGAATCTCAATAACGAATCAGAAAAAAGGAATTATTGAAGAGCAGAGAAAATGTGTATGGAATAAATATGAGAACGGGAAGGCTGAAGGACTGTCTGTTTGCCATGCACGTGAAATGGAGTACGGGCTTCAGCTGTGGATGTGTCCTGCATAACTCCTGCTGGAATTCCACACACGGTTTCAGCTCTTTCAGAACATTTCTCTAAAACATATAATACTTATGAAATTAGTTTTAGACAGCTGCTTAAAATAAACATATATTCTTTTATGAAAATACGTTTGGATTTTAACTATATCTATAAACTTTAAGTATAAATAATTATAGACTGTAAAATAAGGAATTTAAATTATGGATTAAGTAAATACTTGTCTTCCCTACAAAATCTATATTTCTCAGTCAAACTTTTCGACCGTGATGGGTCATCCTCAGGATTACAGGGCACGAGCCTCAGTTCTATGGAAATTGCAACTAGTAAGCAAAGCTCCTGAAATACTTGAACAAGAAATATAGACTTTATGAAGAAGACAAGTGTTTTTATTTATGAATACTTTTTTAATTGTGGTTTATTATCCTACGTAAATTTTAAACAATTAATGGGAGGGAATAGAATAAAAAATCTATCTGTCCCAGCCAGGACTCTAACCTGGATCTCCTGCTTTCCGGGCCAGTTAGCTGAGTTATCTAGCTCGTCCCGGTGGTGTAATGGTTTAGCATACCGGCCCAGGAGATCCAGGTTAGAGTCCTGGCTGGGACAGATAGATTTTTTATTATATTCCCTCCCATTAATTGTTCACAAGTGTTTTTATTTACTTATAAAGAAAATCCACAATCCGGCTTATGATATATGAAAATTATTGATTTTTTTTAACATTTCGGCTGAGAGCGAAGTTGAAGACAATTAGGATTATCGAATAATATCCATTAGACAAGAGCTACCAAGGCAGGAGCACTCATTATAAGATGACTGAGCTCCGAAGATGGAATCTCTGGATCTGAAAGCGCTCAGCAATAAAAGAAAAATATACACTTTTGAAATTATAGATATGTAGTCCTTCCTGTTCCAAATCATTTCATTTGCAAGCAATTTCAGTGTCAATACTCCATCTTCAGACATTACAGTGTGTCTTAAGATAGGGTTCTCCAATCAGTATCCCAACGAGCACTCTTTCAAAAAAATTATTTGAAACAGAAAAGACTACATCTCTATCATCCCTAAAGGGATCAATACTCCAGTAATATCCAGAAAAAATAAGACAATATATAGCCATTATTTTTTCTAAAATGGTTGGAAAAGGACCTTAATCGTTGAGTTTTACGTACCCAATTCTTCCCTTCCCCACGATCTTAATATCCCTTTTGTCCAAGACCCCATTTCTTCCCGCTTCATCCTTTTCCACAGTAAACTGTGGATTATTACCATTAAACTGTGGCTATACCATCCTAATCCACTAGCACAAACATTGTCTTCCAACTCCACCTCGTCGGCTTAAATTAAGATTGCCCCGTGACCTCCTGGGGTGATAGCCTGTATATAATTTGAAAGTAGTGTCATTGGTCACCTTCTCTCCTCATGTAATTAACATTGAATGCCATTTTTAATTTCATTGTAATCAAATTACAAATTTTTTTTTAACAGAATTTAATAAATAAATAAAATTAAAAAAAAAAAAAATTTGCCTATACTTACAGTAATCCTCACTTTTGACTTAGCCATGTCCATTTCATTGTGTAGGGACCTCGTTAAAATAGTTAGAGCATGCTTCGACGCTGTGTACACAGAATATCCAGCACCCCTTAAGTCTTCGNTATATATATATATATATACAGAGATGCATACAACAATCTACACACATTTGACTAAAACTCAAGACAGATTCGAGAAACAAGAAAAACCTTTTTACCTCCGATACCCTGACACACAAGATCAAGGGAAGATTGACCGACCAGTTACTTACTTAGTATTTAAAAAACGCTTAACAAATAACAACAGTATGCAAGATTCGAAGACAACATGCCTAAGTCGAAAGCGTTCGCCGTATGAGCTTGTAATAGTGCAAATGATTACAGATGCTCTTACGTTAATAAAAATAAATATTGATATATATATATATACATGACAGAAAATGGGATCCTGTTGACACGACATCCCCTCTCACCATCTTGATAGTGCTAAGGATGGCTCACAATGTAAGCCGAAACGTTGGCAAATATTTTTTTTTAATACACATTTTTAAATTGTGTTTTTTGGATCTACCTTGAATTAACCCAAACAAAAAAAAATCTAATAATAATAGCTACGTTTAAAAAAAACTCTCCACTTGAATAAGTATCAAGTACACAATATACTATATTACAATATATAATCTTTTAGTATTTATCAGTTATTTATGATGATGTCATTAATCTATCTTCTACTTATTTATGCAATTATTTAGATTTATCTTCATTTACCATAGATGTCGTAAAATGATTGCATATTCCATAATTTACTTTATGAAACCATTAATTCTTCAACGCTCAAAGACAAATCCAGAAAGATGCTAACCAGCACTGCAGGCATGTGTTTCATATCACGTGCAATAGCAATTCGTGGCTCTTTTCCGAACAGGTAATATCCGTATTGACGTGGATTAGGAGAATTTTTTACGGATACCAAAGCACCTAATGTAACAAAAATGAATTTATTTCAGTGCAAAAGTCTAGAGTGTATGTGTGTGAACTTTGTATTTTTTTTTACACAAACATTTTAGATAAAATATTACGTTTTTTTTTTCTACAGAGATTACCAGGTTAAAATAATATAAATATAGATAAATATTATAATATAAATTGAAAATAATAACAATAACACACACTCACACACACACACACACACACACATATATATATAATGTTCATAATGATATATTTTGTATTTTTGTTATTATGTAGAGGCATCACAGCTTATCTCATGTAACTTTACAGAAAGATCATATTAGCCATGTGCTTTGCGTTCTTTGTTCACTTGTTTATTCAAACTTAATAATGTAACAGTTATGATTTATACTTCCTTTTTATTTCACTAGTCTCCTGCAAAAAACACGACAGCGCATAGGTCTGGTTTAAAAATAGGGGTAAATGCTATTGTCCTTTAGGATGGAAATAGGCAAATCTGAAGGGGAAAAAATGGAAAGAGATTTAGCCATCCCGATATATAAATATTATTATTATTTTGCGCCTTTTTGTGAAAATATTGCATATTATAAATTATAT
>KZ807792.1:204031-216156 GCA_000696205.2 Oncopeltus fasciatus | reverse complement strand
ACTAATCGAGCGGTTTTTTTTTTTTTTTTGTTATTATTAAATAAAACCAAATTGGTGAACCAATATATGGTTTTCTTTAGTACCCTTGCAACCATAACACGGAAATTGTTTAGTGCCCTAGCAACAATAACACGCAATTGAGATAACGTGACTCACTCCCTTCGTTAACCCCATAGCCATGAAGAAGGCCTGCAATTCAGGCCGCAACTTTGGCAAAAATAAAACCATCTTTATTTTTAAACAAATAATGCGAGGGAATAGAATAATAAAATCCATCTGTCCCAGCCAGGGCGTGGGTTAGGCTCTCGCTAGTGTGTTGGGAATTTAATAGGTTATCTAGCTCGTCCCGGTGGTGCAAGTGGCAGCATTCGTGCCCGGAAAGCAGGAGATCCAGGTTCGTGTCCTGGCTAGGACAGATGGATTTTTCATTCTATTCCCTCGTATTAATTGTTTAAAATTTACGTGGGATAATAAATCACAACTAAATAAATATTTATTAATAAAACCATCTTGGTTCATTTGTTTTAATTTAATAATAACGACTATCTCCTCCACCTGATCATCAACGGTCAACCAACATCCCATAATCAATTTTTATTCTTCTAAACCTTTCTTCGTCCGATTTCAGGCGTTAATTAATTAGGAACTTGAGGAAAGTAGCACAAATACAATTAGTGTGTCTCTGTTGATAAGAGGGTGAGAGGCCCATCGCTCCATCGCAAATATCTCGTTATTTCGTTTTTTGATGAACAGTGGATTAAATGAATATAATTTACAAATTACTAATTTAAAACATAAAATGTAGTCTATTTTATATTTTTATTCTTTATGTTTTGTAAATCTTGGCCGATTTCCCGTATTTATGGTGTTAGTTACTATGACGAAAGATTTTAAAAATTTCAACGGTGGGATTATTTTTAAAGAAATGTAGAATATTAAAAAGATTTTAGTTTTTCTCAGCCAGTTTTGTCAGTGTCTGTAGGAAGCCATTTAATATTTTTAAGTAACGGCTATCTACAGGCCGCCATCTGATTCTAGCCAGCTATGGTTCTGGGAAAGTTTTCATTCCTCTATAAAATATCTTCATAGCGAAACTTGAACCTGCAGCTGGGCTGGGATCCGTTTAGATGGATGGTCTATCCCTAAGATAATTTTCATGATTCCTCAGAAGAGAATAAGAGTTCATACTTGACTAAGAACAAACCCTCGTGAGGGGTGGGGAGGGGGAGGGAGGATATTTGCTTCTGGAATACTGTGGAATGAGGATTTGCAAGAAGAGGTAAAGGTCAGAGGGTAGATCTCAATCCTTGCCAACAGAATACTGAGAGACCTCCCCTTAAGCCATTGGAGCCACGTGACGATGTTTTTAAAGGCAATTTCCTCTTGTTCTGGGGGCAAGTGTATGTTTACATAAATAGCATTCTTTAGTGGATATTCTAAGGTTTCTGTATTCATTTCCCTCACAGTATACTCAGCATTCGAGAGCCTGATCCCTAAACAGTGACATAACAATGATGTGATAACGTCCGTTCACAACGACATCCTTTATCTATAAATGAAATTACCTTCCTCATATATTCATATATGAACTCTTGAATGCCTATTCATTTTAAAATTAAATTTAAAAACACTCAACAATATATTTTATCGTATGTATGCTCTAATATACCCTGGGCTGGCTAATAACTTACTCCACGATTAAATAAATACCAACCACGCCTCACAATATACTTTCTGTAGATACCCAGTCCTTCATTCCACTACTAAAGCATTGTTATTGACAGGGATTGAGGTGGGATGCAGAAAATGATTAACATTGAATGTCGTAATACATATTCGCACATGTTAGAAGCATAAAAAAGAATGAAAATAAAAGTAAATGAAATTTTCTAAAAATTTTCTTTTTGATCAGTATATGGAAAAATACTGATAGGAAGCTATTTCGGAATGTAACTCCCAGTTACACAGGGACCTCCCAGGTTGGGCGGGAAGCTTTCTACTAAAAGACAATTTAGAACTTGGGCTTAATTTTTGTACTTTTTTTATTCAATGCATAAGTTAGGCAAGGAGAAGAATACAGAGAGATCAGGAGAAGTTATAGCGAGAACATTATGCTCATACATTTGTAATGATTACTGTTACGATAATAAATTATGTATTATAATAGGTGTGAAATGTTGTTTTCGTATATTCTACAAAAAAAAATTATTAAAAAAAGGAATTACTGTTAGACCGTTTGCCGACCAGACAGCCTAAAGCCAACCTTGGCAATGTTCTCTGTCACCAGCATAAAATTAGACATGTACTATAATTATTAATATGATTTAGGAAATCTTCTCAGTTTCTGCAGCTCCTTTATGAAAGATTTTTTTTTTTTTTAATTTAAATATGTTATGCTAAATTTCGTTGAAGAATACCGAAAATGAACTCCATGTGTATGTGTTTTGTAATAATAGATTTTTGTGGTTAAATGTCTTCAAGGCATAGAAAATTTGCAGAGAAAATAAAATTTCGTTTAACAAAACCGTCCTCATTTGCTGGAAATCCTCTGAAAAGGAACACAGTTTTAATCAAAGATGATTTTAGTTGGGGTTCGGTCAAGGTAGATACAAAAAAACACAAATTAAAAAAAATGTATTATTATAATTCTCTATTATACTAATTTCAAATATTACTGCTTTCTCATGACATTGTATTTCTACAGCCCTGAAGATGGCTTACAATGTAAGCCGAAACGTTGGCAGATAATCCTTCATTAAAAAAAAATACATTTTTAATTTTGNTATATATATATGTGCCCTAACTTTAGTGTATTTCAAAAGATAAATAATAATAATTGGGCATTCGAACCTCTTTTCGCAAACTGTTGGATACGATTTTTATAAGTCGAATTAGTCCGAGTTGGAGTTTTATAAGGAGATCAAGATAGGCAATTGTTATTATCTTTATTATTATTATTAGTGTCATAAAAAATGTTGTAGAATGAATAAGAGTAAAATACGTGTAATTATAACATATATGTTCTATAGACTTAATAAAGCCTCTTTCTAAGGATAAATTTCAATAATATAACCTGGAGCCTTGAGCAGGTTTCCTCTTTTTCAAATAAATAATATAATTTGTGCATCTTTTTTGTAAATTTTGGGAATTATAATTTCTGATTGAAATCTTATGATAATAAAGGATATAAAAAAGAACTATGAGATGCTATGAGAAAATTGATTAATGATTTTAGTTGTAAAATGTGATTTTTTAACATTTATATTACGTAATATTTTTACGATACTTTAGTGATGTGAAATATATTAATAATGAATTAGAAGTGTTATAAACATCCCCCACCCTCTCAGACGACTTGGAGCTAACCTGAGTGACATCAAAAATTTTCTTCTTTGTTCTTTTTTTTATGTAGTAGATGAATTAATCATTTACTCATTATGTCTACTTTAATGAAACATAGAAATCTGTAAATTGAAAGCTACTCATGAGATATGGGCTGTCTTAAATCTGTGGACAGCATCTAAAATTGTAATGAGAATAAGACAACATGGCATATTTTGGCATATGTTTGGGATATCTTGGTGTATTCGGCACCTGTAACATACCCTTAATAATATACGTCCAAACGGATCCCATGAGCTCCTCTGGCACCTCTACATTAAGGTTTATACAAAAAAAATTTTTCTCGAGTATTATTTTGGTATAAATAGAAAAAAAAAAGTCATTAATATTCGAAGAACTAATTTTTTTAAACACTAGAACTATTAGTTTAATTATAGATGTGTATTTAAATTTAAATACTTTAACCATTCCATTTATAACAGATAAACAAGGTAGAATATCAAGAAAAACATGGAATATAATGTACATGATACATATGTTGTATAAGAGCTTTTTCGTTAAAGTTACATTTACTCTTGGTCTATTGGTATTACTGTTAACTGTTGTAACAAGTTAAAAATTTTACGCTTCAGCTTTACCCCTAGCTGGATCAAGCTCAAATTAAAAAAGACCCCATTCCGACATCCCCCGTAAACATGAATATTTATTAACTTAGTTACTGTGGAATAATTAGTTTAGTTTTGGCAGTTAACAACCTACCAGACTTTATTTTACAATTATATTTTTATTATTAGTAATAAATTGAGTTTTAAATTTTGAAAACATCGATACGTGAGAGTTGCGTAAACTAAACATATTCCTCATATTTCATTGAAGATTACTTCATTTGTAGGGTTTCTGCAGGATATTATCCTGAACCATGTAAATATTTCTCTCTATAATATTTAAATATTTAGTCCTTGATATTTAAGCCCTGATAAAGCCTACCTCATATAAACCTAAGCCTCATTGATTAGCAGATTTTCATTGTTCCGAGCTAACACAGCTAGTAATGGAGGAGGGGATGAGATGAGGGGCGACGAGTTAATAAGTTAAGCCGGGCGACGGCTCTGTTACTACGTCATAACATCGGGAAAGTTCGCCCTAAGAAGACTCATTTGTAAATGAGGTCAGGTGACGGCTCTGTTACTACGTCATAAAATCGGGGAAATTTGTCCTAAGAAGTCTTACTCGCAAGTGAGACCGGGCGACGCTTCCGTTAGTACATCAAAACATAGTGAACGTTCGTCTTAGGAAGACACACTCGCAAGTTGAGGACACTCGAAAGACTACAAATTGAGTCGGCACTCTCTGAGGGGGGGGGGGATGCGCCCAGAGATCCGGAGTTACTTGAGCCCCACTACTAGAATTTCAATTTATTTTAAATAGGACTAATAAGATGAGATTCCTCCAGGCTTGGAGCTCAGACTCCTCCACAAGATTTTCAGGGTCCGTGAATATTCTAGACATCTCAGCTATTTCACTGAGATATCTCGTATATTAGCTCTTTGTAACACAAGCAAATTCCCCTCTTTTAACTCAAGTTCTTCACACTTATTTTATGACAATGTGAATTTTTTTTTTACACTTTTTAACAATCCCATTAACCTAGGTGAAGGAATTCTCCTTTAGTAAATACAAAAAAAAAACCTATAATAATGAATGGGTATTTTTGTTTCGGTACATGAGTTCCTTAGCTAAAATCAAGAGAGGGTTAAATTAATTTTTTTTTTTTCAGTGTTACTAGGGATAATGTAAAATGCAATGAGATCTCATTTTCTTTTATTCGTGTTCTAGAAAATGTTTCCGAAACATGCCCATCCCTCGAAAATAAGTTTTAAAAAACATTTCCCTTTAGGGCCATAGAGTCCTATAGGGGAATGAACATGCTTGTTAGGATGTGTTTATTCGCTACCCACGGAAAACGAGAGGTATGTGGTCAGGACTTGATGTTCCAAGGAGCATACGAGAAAACCTCATAGATGGGTTATATATTGTACCTTATGACCTTTGGCAGAGGTGTACCTAACCACAGAACCACTTTCATTGAACATTCTCACATTAAAATTTGAATTGGATAAATGTTACGCTGGTAAGCATCCTTACTATCTTTAAGGGCCTGAATTCAAATCTATATTGAACTTTTTCTATCCTTTTTTTAAGAACAAATAAATTACCTTTAATAATATTCTAAAGAAGTTTTTATACTATTAAGAAATGTTTTTCTTCAAAATGCATAATAAAAATATTACTTAAAAATGAAATGCAGAATAAAGTTGATCATTGAATACATACATCTATTAAAAATAATGTGTTAACTCAAAAAAATACTAAACAGATAGATAAATATAAAATTAATTTACTCTTCTTTATTTAACAATAAAATAAAGAAGAGTAAATTAAAAAAAATAATTTTTAAGCAAAAATGCTAATTTATAACCTTCATAGCGTTTTACAACTTGTGTTGCAAATTCTTATGCAATTTGTAATATTGTATTTTATTTTATTATTATTTAACTAGTATTATTGCAATACGATTTATGTAAATACTTTTTTACTAATTTATTTAAATGCCATATAATTAAAAAAATTATTGAGTAACTTTTACATATGTGTACTTACAAAATTCAATAGAGCATGGTAGTATATTGATATTAAGGCAATTGTTTGTTTTTTGTTTATTTTGCAAATTATATTATTTTTGTATATCGCAATGGAATCTTTGGTGATTCAGTCCACTCTGAATAAAAGAAGTCCAGTGCTGAAATAGTTAAATATCTTTCCCTAGACAAATTTGGAAATAATTTAAGGGCTAAAGGCAACTTAAAGGCCAGGTTAGTAATTATTACATTTAGTAGGAACCCACTTACCTCTGGGCCTGGCAATCATCTTCATACCTACGTACGGCACGCTAGCTCTTATCTTTTACCATTTTCTTTTAAAGAAATAACGACAAAACTATAAAAAGATACCAAGAAAAAACTTAAAATTAAATATTGTAATGGCGTAGGTTGTTCATTTGATTTGGAGTTGTGTCATTGACCTTCTCTCCTCATGTATTTGTTATTGAATGTTATTTTTATTTTGTTCTTTGTTTTTCATCGTAATCAGATTACAAAAAGTTTTTATTATAACAGAAAGTAATAATAAATAANGATGCCTAAGATATATATATATATGCATTAAAATTTTAAAAAATTTGGTGGGGGGGTTTCTATACCCCTAGGAATTTTCTAGTGAATACTCTCGAAGGCAACCTTAAGTTAATGGGAATTATTATTATTTTTATTTTTATTTTTTCTTCAATGTCTCATTTTAGTAATTTAACTCGCGAACTAAATATGCTGTTATGTTACCGTCCTAATATTATTAATTAATATGTTTCCTGTAGAACTATTATAATGGCTTTATCGATAGTGACCGGTTATCGATTGGTTTGAGTGGATACTCTGAAAATATTTACCGATGAGACATAAACTAATAAAACTAAAATAATTACCCGACAATTTTGGGGTATTTTATTTTTCTCACCCTGACCGAAACCCTCACTACTTTCTCTAGTATAATACTCGACGGCCAGCCAAACCCCAAGTAAAGTTATTTACCAAATTAAAAATTAACAGGTTGATAATTCTCTTTCTCCCCAAATCTAAAACCATCATGGAAAGGTCAGATTTATGTCTTGGGTTAAGGCAGTATATAAACATAGTAACATTTTCGAATCCTCAGGGAAGATATTATAATATGTGATTCTCAAGTCTTGTTTATTCACCCTATATAAATATTATTACTCTTTTAGTTGGGACTATTTTTCCCGAAACACATATTTATAATAAAATATATATTTTGAATAGGTAAAATAATATATATTACCCAACTTCTCTACAAATATCCTAGTTNTTTTTTAATTTGTGTTTTTTTGGATCTACCTCGACCGAACCCCAACTAAAATCATCTTAGAATAATATCTACGGTCAACAAACTCTCCTTTTGAACAGTTTTAATCACTTTCGTTACACCCAACGAAACTGTTTGGTCCTCATTTGGCCGCAGGTTCAGCTGAATTCCAGATTCATTGCAAGAACTGCTGGAAGAACCACGGAGACGTACATTGAGTTATGCCATCACCCCCTCCCCTGTCGGTACACACACACCCTCCCCTGTCCGAACACAACCCTCTTATCTATCTCTTCCCACGATGTCCTCTTTACTCTAGATCTCAGACCTATCTAATTACGTTGTACATTTGTTTTAGTGGGTTTTTAAATACATTCAGCTTTCAGAAGAGATTTTATTGTGCTCGCATGTGTGATTATGTGTGTGTTTGATTGATATTTATAATTATTATGAAGTACTAAATTCCAAATTTCCATATCTCTGAAAGACAAAAATATTCTAACTAAAGAATAATTGACGACTTAGTCATATATGTAAAATTTCTTTTAAGACAGAATGTCCTAGTATTACCTTATAATTAGATAAGTATTAATTCGAAGTAGATCTGAAAAATAAATTCGATATTTGGAGGACTGATCTTCATAAAAATTAAGTAATTGTTAAATTAAGTAAACACAATTTCTATTTTTTAAATTTTCCAACAAATTTTGCATTATGCAGATAATTAGTTACGAGCACATATAGGCAACTAAGATTACTGATCATCAATAATTGTGTCAAAAAGAAAAATAAAATAAATTCGACGTTCTAATGCCAACATTGGACCGAGCTATTTTCGCATCATTGAAATGATGAAAAATTTTATTGAAAGTATGTTGACAAATAAAACAATAACTATTATGTATATTTTATTAAATAAAGAGCTTCATTGAAGCCTTGAAAATGGCAACATGTTACCAAAACGTTGACATTTAGAATAAATAATATTATACCTATTATACATCACAACAGCTCTAATGGTGTGGAAGTTAACTGATTTCTGATGTTAGCTAATAAATATATTATATATAACTTATACAATAACATTGTTTATTATCTTTTGAAAATTTGTTTGAGTAAGGCATTTATAGATCTCTGGAGCCTAGCCAAGTTTATTTTGACACCAGTCTATAGCAAACGTGAAGAGGTTATTACATATATACTTACTAATAACTTCATGTGTCATCTTAAATATAACTTACATTGTACATTATATAGTAACATATAAGTTCACGTGGCTTCCACAGTCTCCAGAAATATTCATAGATTCTTCTTCCAGGCCATGTCGAAAAGTTGTATTTTCCGAGCATTCACAGCATCCTGTGAGGGCTTCTTCAGAGCTGAATGGATGTACTTAATTCTCCATTCAGCCCTGTCATATAACGTGCGAGAGCTAGGCATTTAACACCTTTCGACACGTTCAAGCCCAGAAGAGGAATCTATGGCTATAAATATATATTATTTATAATGATTCTCAAGTGTTGTTTATTCACCCTATATAAATATTATTACTCTTTTAGTTGGGACTATTTTTCCCGAAACACATATTTATAATAAAATATATATTTTGAATAGGTAAAATAATATATATTACCCAACTTCTCTACAAATATCCTAGTTTTCTTTTTGAATAATTCTCCCTATAAAAAATTAAAAAGTAAGGCGCTGAAGAGATTCATTTGGGCCTCTTAAGGCTCTGCGGATTCTAATCCCATTTTGAGGAGGCTTTTACCGAAAAAATAAAATATAAGAAAATATAAGTGTGAAAACATATCCATGAGGTTATCAAATAGTTTAATTGTACATTAAATTCTGAATGACCTCCAAATAAAAAGATGATAAAATAGATTTATAAAGAACTTCCTAATAAATATAGCTAGAGAAATCGGATATCTTTATGTTAATTTTCGAAGATTTCCAAATATTTTAAGACGAGCAAAACTAATAGATAGAATAATTTTGCATTATGAAAAACAACTATTACAGGAAAAGTAGATCTGACGTATTTATTCTCGTTGATATTGTTTAATTCCTGTCAAATAAACATGTTCAAAATAGAATATGATCTAATAAACATAAATGCGTATAAAATGGGTGATAACAAATTAGAAATGTGTTCAGTTAAAGTTTATAAGATTGTATCCACTTTTTTATATGGGGTTCAATATGGGGGTGTTGTATTTTGTTTGTCAATCAATCATACAATCAATGTTTGTACTTGGAGTATAGCCAATAATCGATTATCTTTATCAATAGTATAATCTTTTATCTATGATTATACCAAATCATGTATTGCCTGATTGTTCAACTGTTTACCTATCTGGCAAGAGAGATTATGATTAGTGTATTCAGATATTATTCAGTTATTTTCTGAAATAATGAAAACCAACACTCTGGTAGAGTTCTTCAATCAGAACTTAAAAAGGAATTATTCTTCTTAGAAAGTACCAGTACCAAGTAAAATAATAAATTCAGAAAATTGACAAAAGACCACTGATGTACAAATACATGTAATTCAATCGGTCGTTATGTGCACACAATAATTCAACTGATACCTAACCTAACTATTACAACAATTAGATAGCCAATTTCCCTCATTTGTTTGGAATCAGTAAAAATATTTGTTGAGAAATATAAATAAATAACTATTATATTTGTTGTGGTATTTAATTTCACATTAATTTTATACAATAAATACAAGAGAATAGAATTTTAAATAATAAAAAAAAAATTAATGGGGGAGTGGGAATACAAAGCTAAAAACGTGAGTCTAATAAATAGTTGAGGTTCTAGGGTTCGAGTCCCAGCTGAGATAGTAGGATTTTTTATTCAATTTCTTTGTATTTATTGTATAAATAAATAACTTTTGTAGATTTCAAAAGTAACGTTCACCACTTATGGTACAGCAGTGTAAACTCACCACACACTCAAACTATACCAAGGAAATTAGCCATTTGTATATGAAAAATCTTCTTATCTGTTAAATTCAGTTTGGATGATTCCCTCCTCATTTTGATTTCAATTATAGCCTCCTCAAGAACTAATTTTTTTTTTCAAAAATATAATAGTTATCCTACTCCATTTGATAATTATATCATAAGGTGTAATACTATTCATTTTCATAACTCAAGGAGGCCGTTTGGTAAATAATCAATATTCTATACAAAAAAACATATATTAACATATTTTTCTCATAATAAATAAATTTGTTAAATGTTTCAAATAAATTCTAAAATACTTAAAGAATCTAGATCACCCTCTACATGCCTCAATTCGAATCACTTTTTTTGATCTTGTAAACAAATGACGTTGAACATTTTTTTTACCTTCTTCAATATCTTATCTCGAGACGAGCTGGTTATTTTTATCTTACTTTTATTATCAATTATCCTCATTAATTACTTCCTTGAAATAAGAAGAGCAAACGGAAGACACGAACCTCCTCTTGAGTTTTCAGTAATTCATCTCAAACACCCAGTATTTGCAAAGAATATTCTACAGTAAATTAGGAAACCAAATGCTTTCGTGTTCTCTCTGCTGCATATTTAATTGTTTCGGTTTTAATTGTAAGCAGATTTGATCTAGATGGTGATAAGTAAGACTTCCCCACTCGCCTTCATGATAGCACTGAAGATGGCTTACAATGTAAGACAAAACATCGACAGGTAATAAAAAATACAATTTTTTTTAATTGTATTTTTTTTTAAATCTATCTTGACCAATATCCAACAAATTCTTTACTAACATTGTATAGTGTTTACTCCAAATCGGAACAGAAGAAAAGGGGTGCTTCAGGCGGGGGCAAACTTTATATTATAATAGTATTATTTAGAACAATAACATAAATATATTATTTNAAAAAAAATTATAATATTTTAATTTTTTTAAATAAGGTCATCGTTACACATCTTAACTATTTCTGCAATCATGGAGGAAGAACACTACCCTGACCCCTGGAACAGCCCTTATCAACCCTTTTCTAGGCTGTGCACAAGGCCTGAGATGCACTGCCTTTAAAAGAAACATTTCTAGCCATCCTAGCCCTGTTGCTTACCCCATTATGTTGCACAAGAGTCAAAGTTTGATACTGTCGAAAATATAATACTATTTCTCCCTGTGGTTTACATATTTTAGTAGCACTATGACCAAATCGCAATTAATTCCATTAAACATTCCATTGGAGTGTCATCTAAACGACATATCTAATAATGAAGCAAAATATTGTACTAATTTTCATTGTTATCTTTATCAGATATTATTTATTTAATTTTAAGATAAACAGCAGTGAGAAAAATATAAACAACATTAATTATATTTCATTTGAATCTTTTGAGATATTCATTACTCAACTAGATTGAAGTACACTTTATCTAAATTAGATGTGATTCCATTCATATTATTCAATTAAATCGCATTACATCTTAATTATTTATATTCACTTTTATCTTTATTTGACTAAGTATTTATCCACTAGTAAAACTAGAGCTTATACACTTTCGATTAATAAATCTCTCAGTAATGTATTATTATAATATGTTTGTTATTTTAATTTTTCGTAACTTTGTTGATGGAATAAGTAAATTGAGCTTATATATAAGAATATAAGAACGAAATATGCATGTGGGTATGTACAACTGTTTTATTGAGAAAATAATTGTTAATTTATTTCATAAATTATTCTGTAAAAAGCCTGATGATGGACCAATAAGTCAAAAATCTCCCTTAAACAATGTTTTTATAATATGTATTATTTTGAAGGGCAATCTCTTTAAAAAAACTTAAATAAATATTTAATTATTATTAAATTA
>KZ807792.1:163898-187042 GCA_000696205.2 Oncopeltus fasciatus | reverse complement strand
GAGAAAGGCGAGAACTTCGTCTTGTACTCAAGGAAGCTGACATTGTCATACATTTTGTCGACTCTCGTCATTTAATTTATTTAATTTTTTCTTTATAAATATTTAATTTAGTTGTGGTATTTTATCCCACGAAAATTTCCAATTTTATCCCACAACAATTCCCTCTCAATAATTGTTTGATACTTTAATAATGTATGTTCAAAAGGTGAGTTTTTTTTGTTTTTTTTTACCGTAGATATTATTATTAGATGATTTTAGTTGGGGTTCGGTCAAGGTAGATCCAAAAAAACACAAATTTAAAAAATGTATTTTTTAAAGATTATCTGCCAACGTTTCGGCTTACATTGTAAGCCATCTTCAGAGCTCTCATGAAGACGAGAGAGGACTGATATTCAGTCATGGAAATATGAACTTAGAGACAGGACGTCCTCTTTCGTCTTCATGATAGCCCTTCAAGATGGCTTACAATGTAAGCCGAAACGTTGGCAGATAATCCTTTATTAAAAAATTCATTTTTTAAATTTGTGTTTTTTGGATCTACCTTGACCGAACCCCAACTAAAATCATCTAATAATACTTTAAAATTTTTAAAGTATAAGTAATCCCAGCGAGGCACCTAGTTTTATGTAAACATAAGAAAACGGCTGTAAGGAAATAATTTTGGGAATTTTCCCTCTGGAGAAATGTTCTAAAATTCAGGTTTTTCTTCTCCCGTATTTTCGTTTTATATTACGATGACTGTCTCGAATAAATTATTTAATTAGTTTATCTTGGTTTTTACAATCTTATACTCAATAATGTCATCGAATTATGCCTTTTTGTATTATTGTATTAAATATGCCCCCCTCCCTCTCTCAAAAAAAAATAGGACCAAGAACCAATTATGGAACAATTATAATCGTATTTGTAGAAAAAAAGTTTTATATATACAAAATATTTTACATTTAATAACAAAACGATGTTCATTTAAACACAAAAATAAAAAGTGAAAAAAATAGTCAAAAACAGAAATCTTTTTGACAATAAATGAAAGGGAATAGAATACAAAAATCTTACTGTCTCAGCTGGGTTTCGAACCCAGTTCTCCTGCTTGCCGGGCTGGCATTATACCATTTTTAATTAATTCCTCGCACTCTATTGGGAGTCTAAAGATTAAATACAAAGATTAAATACGATTCAAATACAATATTTAAGAAATCTTTTTTTTTTTTTTTTTTTTTTTTGGTTTAAAAAGGGCTTTGGAAATATGATCTGACTGTTAAGTTGTTTCAAATATAATTAGCTGCCTATTCGTAACTCACCTTTCGAAAATTGATGAAGAATAATCCAAGATTACCACTCTACTTTAGCTAATTTTAACATCTATTGAACTTATTCATATGACGTCATTTTAAAAAAAACTTTTGAAAATGTGAACCTCTTCTTGTATTGCTATCGAGTATACACTATATGCTAATATAATATACATTAATATTTTACATTATTTACTTAAAATTACATTTTGCAATAAATTTTATTATTTTAATTTTACTTATTTAAATAAACAATTTCCAGTTAAATTACTGAGGCAATGATTTGGAGAGTCACTAAAGTAAAATCGTATTTCCTTTATATTGATAGTAACTAAAAATCTAGCATAAAATATCTTTTATAAATTTACATGTTCATAATTCTTATTGTGCATATATTTTTTGTTTATTTAAAATAGGAAGTAAGTAATTTTAAAATTTTATTATATTTATTAGGAATGATAGGTCGGGAATCCGGTCTTGTAATTTGAAAAATAAAAACTAATTTGTAAATAAAAAAGTTTTTATTATTACAACTTTTTGGCTTAAATTCACGCCTTCTTCAGGGAAATGGAGGGTCATGTAGTGACGGAGTCTCCTGCTCAGAGATAACTAAACCATGACTGAGAAGTACTTTTTTACTTCATTGGACATAAAGAAGGAAATTCGCTCAGTTTACTCTCCTCCTGAATGCAGGAACATTTTTAATATAAGGGTAAAAGAAAGGAAGCCTCGCCTCTGACCTACTTGCCTGATGGCCCGTAATTCCTGCTTCATATCGAGACGGATTATACCTGATTGTACACCACCCTCATATCAACCCCCTCAATATGGGGTAGTTGGCGTTGCGGTGTCTTCAGTCTCTTCAAAGGGGTGACCGGCAGGCCTAGATAGATAGCATGCAAAATCATATGATAACTTTTAACGTTAGCAGCACAATTACTCATATACACTCACACGCGCACACCATCATATATATATATATAAAGTATATGTAGAAAATGAAACATTCGCGGCTGCGATATAAAGTAATCAGGAACAGGTGGGATATAGAGATCTCTTGTCCTTCGTCGGTGAGAAGTGAAGAGATACTGGACTGTGGGTATTGTGACACATTAATAAAAAGTATTCCTTTTTATTAAGAATTTTCTACTATGTGCCCCATATTTTATGATTGAAATAATATCGGATAGGACTACATCAGCGAAAGAGAGAGAGAGAGAGAGAGAGAGAAGGGAGACTCACAAAGGATATTTTAGAAGGAGAAACTAGTCATCGTTCGACAGAGAGAAAGAGATAGGTACTCGCCTTATTTTTAGATGCTTTATTTCTTTTTTCTTATCCTCCTGTATTATATTTAGATATTGATCCTTTTAATTATATATGTATATCAATTAAATTAATCGTACATATCTACTTTATTATTAGTTTAATGGAAAAAAATATATATGGAAGATAATAAATGTAACATTTATTTTAATTTCATGGGTGTTTTTTAGTATTTTTACTACAAAAAAAAATGTAGCAGATACTTAGGAATGAAGGAAGAGGATTTGCTGCCTTCCCACACACGTAAAATAAAATATCGCACTCAAATATAACCTGGAAGAACTTTAAAAATTATAATCCACTTCGAATTTTGGGCCATATTTGATTATATCTCAGTATTCTTCCACTGATTCAAAATAAAATCGCTGCTCTAGCTTAGACCATGAGGGATTAGAATGGGATTTCCAAGCTTATCTTGGGGGTGCACATGATCAGGGTGCCGGACTAGCCCAAAGGATTCTCTTGGGAACCATGCTTTTAACATGGTGCTGGTACTTGGGAAGGCTTTTAAGGAGAAGACGCTAGCCCAGTGAGACGGGTTTTTTCACTAAGGTACATACCAGTAGCTAGTCCTCTCTTTGATAACTTAAGTAAGATAAAAAAAAAAAGTAATAAATGATACATAAATACACTAGTTTATACAATAGTGATTGCTTGTGAATGATAAATTCCTCCAAATTATCTTTCCTTTTTTTTTTTCTAAGTATCTTCAGTGCTCTGACAAGAGTTATAACATTGTTGATGGCAGGAACACACGATAAGTTAGCTACATCCTCTCCCTCAAAGACCTTGTATACAAAGTTGAAGTTTATGTTCATTAGAGAAAATTTTAACCGCGCTTGTAAATATGCTTCATAATAACAAAACACAGCCAAATATAGAGGGGAGTTTAGAAAAAGGACTTCATGAAGAGAAACAAGTTAAGTTTCATCAACTTAATTTTAACCACAATAAATATGGACAACAACCCTAATTATTCCGTATCTCTAATTTAAATTAATTTATATTCTTATAAACTTTGACTTCTTATATTAAAACTTTAATTTTTACTTTACTTCGAATGAAAAATTGAACTTTACAAAAATAATCTAATTCAAATTATATGACCACTTTAAGGATCTCAAATCCATTTTGCTTTTTTCGTTTCTGGGTGAATGTCAAAATTCTAGAAAAATAGAGACCATATTCGTTATACTTAAGGCGCCGTCATATCAGAGGGTATTAATTCAGAAATTACAAGGCATAGGTGTGATTTCTAATCCCGACATTTAAAAAATTGTTGTTTAAATTTAATAGCTTGTCTGGAGTCATAGTTTCTTAGAATAGAGTGGTTCCCTGTAGATAGTCTCTTCTTTTATGAAGTGGCAAAATGTGAGCTCCTTCTTATGATGAAAAGCTGCATGACATAATGATGAACTTCTTTCTCCTTAATAAGAATTACTATTTTTTGTCCTAAAATATTTATTATATATTTACACTTTCTAGGCATCGAACTGTAACTACATTTTTAAGGGCCCAAATTTCTAAAAATGAAAACAACATTTCTTCTTACAATTATTAAAAAACAAATTTTTTTTTTAACTCCAAAAATTTTTACTACTGTCACACAGAATAAAAACATAATTATGACTTGAGTTATTATATCTGTCATTCTACAATCTATTTCATTATCTTAATTACATATACTACTGAGGGACAGTTATATTTTTTTCCAGATTCTGGGTATCCAAAAAAAAAAATTAAAAAGATATATATATAATTTTAAAGGGGAATATATTTTTTATTTTGTTAAAAAATTTTTATTTTCTATTAAACTTAAAAATACGTGGTTTGCCATGGATTGCCTTCTGTATAAGACAAGTCCTTGACCTTCTTACCTCGCCCACCGCGATATCGAAAGTTACGGGGGCTTGAATAAATGTTAGCAGTATCTTACATTGCTATAATATCAGGCATATGTCTTATAACATCTTATATTGTAATATACATTGCCCATATTACTTTTTGGATGAGCCTGGGAGCCACCATATTTCCCCGGATGGTGATACGAATTTGTGTATATCCTCGAACCTGGTGTTTTCCACATTACACTGTTTACAAATAACGTTATGGTATAAATTAAACTGAGATATATTTATTTAAAGAAAAGGTTAATTATTGATTAGTCTTTTCAGACCATAAATGCGCTTTATAGAAGAATTTTTCAATAATATTGATTCTTCAGTCCCATCTGATAAATTAATGGGAGCAAAAGTGAAAAAAAATATCTTCATATTTAAGTAAGTATTTAAATATATGACTGTGAAAGAGTGTGTAGTCGTGTTTTAGCAGATTTCCCTTTAAAAAAGTCAATTTATTCTTGTTTGGAATATAACAAAACATTTGAAATATTACACCTAATATATACGGAGGATTAACGAAAGAATGAAATTTATAAAAATGGTACACATAAAAAAATTTTCTATTGAGAACTTTTCAATAAATTCGTTTTTGGTTGAAATCGGAATAGAGGAAGACCAAAATTTATTAAACAGAATGGGGAAAAGTTATTTTTCAAAGTTTATGTACTCTAACTAAATGTTGAGATTAAATATTAATGCTGGAGAAATTAGTCGGCCAAGATCTGAAAATTAAAATACTCCATAATATGTATTTTTTAATTATCTGCTGACGTTTCGGCTTACATTAAGTAAGCAACCTTCAGGGCTATCATGAAGGCGAGAGGGGAAGTCGTGTCACATGGATCACATATTCATGACTGAGTCAAATGTCCATCTCAACGGTCAAAAACTCTCCATTTAAACTCTGTTTAGTTGAGTCTTACTGCTGGGCTGAGGTTCATGGACCTCAGATCCTAATTCTGATTTTACTCCTTACTCGCGGATTGGAAATGGCCTCCATGAGAAGCTGTTTCGAAATCCCCCCTGACAAACATGCAGACACATATTATTGAGGGCTGCTGATAGTACGGACATCCTTATCGACGAGCTCCTTATCAGCTAGAGTCACGTGGCCACCACTTATGCAATCCCTCTCACCGCTTCACTGCAAACAAACAATTTCTTATTTGTCGGTAATCTTCAAATCCAATCGTCAGTTCAATCGTCTCAAAATCATTTCGCCCTGTATAGGAATACTTAAAGTCTTAAGGCTAATGTCATTCATTTCTTGTCGAGTTATTCGAAAAGTGTCTTCGCAGTTTGACATTAATATGAGCACTTTATAAAAAATTTAAAACTATATATTAATCTGAACTCACTTCAGCGTCCAAAACTTTTGAAATAAAGAAACAAAATTCTAAAGTTAAATTTCCTTTCTGTAACTTTTCTTAGGGTCGTTAATGGAAAAAAAACCGTTTTGGGAGTCATTAGAAAATCTTTGTAAATGTTGATAACTTCAAAATTCTTAATCACTTACTTAATAGGTATACAATTTTCTAATGTTTAAATATTGTTTCATTGCACTGTTAAAGCATTTTAAAAAAGATATGAGCATTTTAAAAAGTTCAGGGGTTTTGATATCTCCTTTAAACTAGATTTCTCTTTGAGAAATTAAACTATTCACGTATTTTTGATATATGTATTTATATATATACTTATTTACATCTCCAAACGGGGAAGATTCGTTGAAGTTTTTTTTTTTAAATTCGGGCAATGGTACCTGGTATTTATCAACCATTAAAATGTTTCTAATCAAATGATTTAAATTGTGTTTATAATTATATATGTATANCACACACACACACACACACATATATATATATATATATATATATACATGTATAGAGCAGCCTTTTACTATTTGTTTTTCGTTCAATATCCCTTGCAGCTTGGAATATTAAAATATGTGGGAAAATGTAGTGGATGGCACTATTCTTCATTCTTCAGGCGAAAAAGAATTACTAAATTCAACAAAATAAATAATTTACAATTACAAGCACAGGTGGGTGCGACCCTGAAGTTATTTTCTTAGAGCCTACTGCTGACATTAAAAAAAGGAGGATGTATAATTGGAATGGAAACGTGGAACATTAACTTATATTGTGCATTGTAACGATGTATACAATTATGAATGTGTATCCTTGCTCTAATGCTCCTAGTTGTACCCCTGTTTGTATAATTAATGAAGGGTAAAATGTAAATTTCACTTTATTAAGGAAAAAGCGGATATTTTTTGTGCAATAGCGAGGTGACACAAAAGCTATAAGTGGTGCATATGTACAGACAAAAAATTTGGAAGAAGTCTTCCACAGAGTAGAACATAAATCGAAAAAAAAAAAAATATTTTCTCGGATATTTGATATTCTAAGTTTTTATTTCATATTCAATACAGCCATAAGTATAAAATTTAACAAAATCAAGATTCATAATATAAAATTAAATGAAGTTGATATTACTTAAAAAAATAACTATAAACAGTTTTCTGGTTCAGCCATCGATCGCCAATTGTCTGATATTTATACTAATAATAGCCTGCGATAACTTGACATTGAAATTTTATAAAATGTTTTAAAATATATTTATAGCTTGTGTATCTACGCATACATTGAATGCCACCTCAAACATACAAACTGGTAATATATATCTAAACAACCTACATTCCAGCTTCTTAGTTTAAAAAATGTATAATGTTATTGAAAGTACAACTGTATTATATATTCAATTTTAGACATACTGTAGTTTATAAGTCTCTGTCAAAGTTATTAGTTATTAATGTGTTCTTTTCTAGTTGAATTAATACCAGAAATAATAACCAATTTTGTATACACTTTTTTTCAGTCATTTAATTCTTTTTTCTACTTTATTATTCTTAGGATATGCATTGTTTGAAAAAAATATTGCACAATAAATAATTTTAGTGAATTCCGATAGAATGTACTAGTTAATATGGAAGATCTCACAACATTAGACATCTGGCATTTCAAATTGAAACAGAAGACTAAGTTTGCTTTTGTGCAAAATCGTGTCAATAAGAGAATAACATGAACCTCAATTTGTATTTGATGTCCTAGAACCTCAAATTAAGTTGTTGTTTTCCTTAATTAAAAAAATTTTTGCATATCTCTTATAAATGAAAGTTTGAATTTATTATATAGAGCAAAATTGTACCAACAGGAGATTACCTGAAAGATCAAGTGCGCGTACAAAAATTGTTTTATGTAGCAGCGTAGTATTGGATTTAGAGCCGTGAAATTCGAAAAATATATTTTTTTTCATTAATAAAATAAATATTTCAGAAGTTATACGACGAAATTTAACAGTTATGAGAGCGAGATTAATTGTACACAAATTTTAATTATTTGTCCTGGAACATACAATTATTTTTTTTTCTTAATAAAATTTGTCACATCGCGTTTAAACATAAAAGAAAGGTTGAGTTTGTAAAGGAGCAAAATCGGATGTATAGAAATGAGCGAATCACTTGAAATGTGCCATTTCATAATTATTTTCGCTGAAGGAGACACGATATGTAATTTAGTGTAATTGAACTGGAAATATATTTCATTAAAAATATATTCAATAAGTGGCCACGCACAACATCCCCAGGATTATATATTATACGGAAATATTCAAAAACTTCGAAGGATAAATAATTATAATTGAAGAATTTGTTCAGTTCACGCAACTTGTGCTTTGACGGGCTTTTAAACTGTGGAAGACTTATAAACTTTTTAATCTTAGATGATTTTAGTTGGGGTTCGGTCAAGGTAGATTAAAAAAAAACACAAATTTAAAAAATGTATTTTTTTAATAAAGGATTATCTGTCAAAGTTTCGGCTTACAATGCAAGCCATCAGCCCTGAAGATGGCAGATAATCCTTTATTAAAAAAATACATTTAAAATCATCTAAGAATGATATCTACAGTCAACAAACTCTCCTTTTGAATAAACTTTTTAATTCCGTCTAGGTCTTATCTTGTAAATAAGGTCTTATCATGCACACCGCGTGATAAGATGTATGTGTAACATTTAAAGTTTCCGTAATTTCAGCACTTTTAGAGATTTATTAAATTATTTATTTTAAAGTATTTGTTTATTTAAAAACTAGAGATATAAAATGGTGGAATACGTGGATCCGCTGTTACTGATCACTGTATAGTGACCACGCTCCGACTGTGCTGATAGTCATTGGCCCAGAACTATCACTTCGGTACAGTCACCACCAGAGTCTCTCTCTTAAACATATATCCTATTATGTACCATATTATACATACTGTAATTTCTGTAATTATATAGCGAATCTCTCGCTTCAAGATCCGACTCTGAGTGGTTGTGAGCTTGTTATATAAGTGTGCTCCTGTCCAGAATTAGTAATTTAAATATTTTTTACAATTTTTTATTCATTCTTAAATAGTAATTGTTCTAAATCTTCTTGTGTATTAATTTATATATAATGAAAAACTTTTTACTTTTAATTTAAAAACTAAGTCCTCAGAGAACTTGTATTATGTTTTAGAATTAATATCAATTCGGTCCTACTTAACACTAAATTTTCTTCGCCTAATTTAACAAACTCCCTCCAAGATTTCAAAAACATTCTCAAATTCAAAATTTGAAAGAATGTTTTGAAGAAAACCTTCACAAGTAAATTTTTCATATTTATAATGAACTTAACAGTGTTTTATAAAATTTTTCTTTTTCTTTTAGTTAAGTAAATTTTCAACCCCAATTATAATTTATCACATGTTATTTTACTTTTAAAACTTTCCTTTTTAAATAATATATGTAAGCTACGAATAATATAAATTCATTTGAGTGTCATTTATAGCTTAAAATAGATGTTAATTTTAATCGTACTGGGAGCCAGAAACAAAATCCGACTACCTCAGCCGGGAATTGAACCCGGTTCCCCCGCTTTCCGAGGAGACCCGGGATCGATACCACTGCACCACGGAGGGAGATGAGAATGATTTTTGGTTCAACCTTATTTAAAATAGATGTTTTTTGTTGGGGTTCGGAAAAGGTAGATCCAAAAAATACCTTGACTGAATACCAACGAAAAACATCTACTAAAAATCTCTACGGTCAAAAAAATCTCCATTTGCATTCATAACTTAAACTTTTATGTAAATGTTATTTTTACTAATATATAAGGACAAGTACTCTTACGCACTTTTCTATATTTAATTATTTAACGAATTACGTAAATTTAAGTAGCTTTTAAGTTAATAATTGACTTTGATATATACTAAAATTACTTTATTGTATTTCAGGTGGGTTTTCAGTTTCGTGTTTATCTACAAGATATCGGTAAGAGTATTTATTTTTTCTCCAAAATAATAGTGTGACTTTGGTATTGGCAAAATGTTAGTTGAATTCAATCTAGTTTTCCGCTTTGTGCATTGTTTTGCTCGTGAGAGCCTCCGACCTCCGAAATCGAAGCTATAGTGTTGAGCCCCTGAAGATGCCTCATTAGTTTCAGAGTTGGAAACACTTGAGCTAAATAAATATCTTGTGGAGAGGTCAAGACTTTCTCACTGAAGAGAAGCCCACAATCTGAAGAAACCATTAATAACTAGTTGAATTTCTTTTTTCGTAGAAACTTCGAATGTGATGAGGAATAAGAGCGCGCCTAAAGATCATTAGTATTTTCGTCATTATTAGGATTTTTAAAACATTTATCACGCAAAATAATTGTAAATATAATTTTTCACTGCCCAAATTATTATACAGATAATATGTAAGAATGAGTAAAATTGAACTCCTCCTATTTGACTCAGACACCATTCCACAGGGACCCAAAATTTTTAACATTTAAATCCAAATTTTTTCTTAAATATGTCTATCTATAATGAAATGCGAAATGGAAATCTTCATATTTTGCGCTGTTTCTGTATATAATCTATAATTGGACGTAATATTTTCATTACTGAGTATTTTCATTGGCCCACAGGTATCTTAAAAATATATGTATTCTGGGAAAAATTGCATTCAAGTTCTTGCAGACCATTGAAAAGATTTCATCGATAAATATCAATTATCATTCTGAATAACCTACAGAAAAAGAATGGACAAAAGAGGAACCAACAAGCAATCCCTTCTCACGCCAATGTGTGCTTGTATCTCGTCTTTAACCTCTTCCTCTTGGCTCTCTCTCGACTAGTAATCCCTGTGTCCCTCATAATTTGTCTTTTGGCACACAGAGGTACATTCACTCACGCACTCTCACAATAAATATCTAACTTTATGGGTATGCATGATCGATTTGTATTAAGAATGATTGTTTATATATAAAAGCTCCATGTAAACAAAATCCAGCAGAGGTGGTATCCAATATTAACTGCGAGTCAGCCTAATCCGAGGCAGTGGACCTTGTACCTTGGGGTACGCAAGTACTCTTAATTACTAAATATTAACTAAAAATCTCTCCCCAAAATATATAAAGATAAAAATGTGTATTCGTGTTATATTCCTGAAGGCATGTCAACACAGATTTACTTTAATTAAGTAAATGCTAAACTTAAGACCTAGAAGCTCCAAACAGATATTTATGTATTTAAGACTATTGTTTCAAATAAAATGTGAGTAATTTTGATTTATCAGTGTATGTGCATCAATCTCTTCAAGCTAAAAGGCGTTTTGTTTAGCGTTCCTTTGCCCATTGACTTCTGAATTAGAAAAATTTATTTGTGAATCATCACAGGTTAATAATATTTTCACTTCTCTTTTTGTCTTTCAATCTGGAAATGCATCTACGATATTATTGGATTACCATTATATATCAAAATTTATCTGTAATTTTTATAGAATAACTCAGAATACATTATTTAACAATAAAATAAAATGGCTGACACAAGGCAATTATATTTAGACACACTCTAACAAGAACTATCTACATGGGGTACGTGGTTATATGGGAAAAGATGTATTACCTTTTTGCAATTAATTATTATTAGATTGTCTAAATCTGATTGAAAAATAATTAATTTTAATTTTATTATTACATTTCTGCGTATTTTAGCACTTTCTTAATATAAACGCAAGCAAAAAAGAAAATAAGCCTAATAATCGTAAATTATTCAATTGCATATTACTGAAATTTCACTAATTACATTTATTAAATAAAAACTGATTAAATTTTTGTATGGTGACTACTGAAAATGTGAAATTTATTTTGAAAGTAATATTCGAAAATTATTTTCTACAATAATTTATTTGTATTAAACTAAAAGCTGTTTTCGTAAATATTATTAATTGAGCACTGGCTTTAGTTGTGGTATTTAATTCCACGTGAGGGCTTCCCCCACTCTTCCTGCCAGCCTAGGGCTAAGTTTAGTGGTCATATCTTTTATGATCTTTGTTCTCTTCGGTTTGTTAATTAAGAATTTTTTAATTAAGAAACTCATGTGAGTAAGTCTTTTCTTCATTCAATAAATAATAAATTCAATAAAAATACATTACTTTTGATCTCATCACAAAAGCAATGAGATATCTATCTATTAAATAAGTTTTAATTTTATAATTTTTTTTGCGGTATTTAATCCCACGTAAATTTTAATAAATTTTAGTACAAGGGAATAGAATAAAAAATCTAACTGTACCAGCCAGGGCATTCAGATTATCTATTAAACAAGGTACATTAGTAGACCGTCACCATCAGATGCTTCCTAGATAAGTTAAGTTGTGATAGAGAATGTTATAAGTACTGTGTAAAAGAACACAAACCATTGTTAAAAGTGAGTGTATGAATCTTACCCCTGACAGATGCAACCCACAAGACAAACATGTGTTGCGGATATAGCAAACTAAAATAATTGAAACTAAATCGATTTTATTAGCATTTAAGTGGGAAAAAAAAATCCAACCAGCTTATAACCATCAATTTACCTAATTCATGCTTTACATGATTCATGAAGAAATGTTTTAGAGGAATTTTATAGAGCCAAATAGGCATCTATCATATTATTAACAAAGAAAAGCTGACAAAAAATTAATCATTTATATCTTCAAATAGAGAGGGTTTTTTTTACCGTAGATATTATTATTAGTTTTGTTTTTTATGGTGGGGGGGTCGGTCAAGGTAGGTTACCCAAGAAAAAAAAAACATCTAATAATCATTTATATCCTTTCAGCTTGATAAAAATTGGCAATGCTCATCTTCGAAATATATTATATACTTTTCTAATTAACTCAGAAAAATAGGTAGTAGTAGTAATTAAAATACACATTATATAACCCAAGCTCGGAATTAAATTGCAGCTGTAATAAAGAAAGATACACAATTGAACGTTCAAGAAATGCTATAAATTTAATTAGGGTACATCATAAATCCATCGGTTGTAAAGTTAGAAAAACTGATAGTTGTAAACATATTGTCTATTGTAATAATATGTCAATGTCTAATATATCGTATCTTTGTTTTATGGGAATTTTTGATTATTTAAAAAACAAATAGTTCAGTTACATCTACTCAAAGCAGAAAAAAGTATGAATGCAAATAGATGCATGAAACAGACCCTCCCCCAACCCCCTAAGTAAGGCACTTTTAGCGAACTCGCCTGGAATAGAATGTACTTATTCATTTTGTTCTCGTAAGAAATTTTTAATATTTTAAATTTTTTCATACTATATGCAAATTGTCGCTTGGAGGGTCACTAAAAATTTATATTATATATGTACAGGCCACAGTTACATTTGTTCATATATATTCATTAAAAAAATCGGCATTTAGCTTTTACATACAAGACAAAAGGCTAAGTTCATTATGAAAATAAATTGGACGAATTGGAGTGGAGGATTACCTGAAATGCCAGTGTGAGTAAAAAAACATTTTTCGAAAAGTTAATTGAGTGAAACTCAACACAGGTTTTTTAAAGATGCATTCAATTAGTGTAGGTGGATTTATTTATGACATGGAAAGTTCAAATGTAAATATAAACTGCAAACTACAATACTAAGGAATTTACCCAGTTTTCATGCCTGTCTGTTTATGTTTAAAATCTACTGGGCATTAGTCAAAGGTGAGAGTATCACTGCTTCTTCAGACGGAATTCTACAAGGTGAAGGTCAAAGGCAGCCATTGGAATCAGATAATTCGCTCGCTACATCCATTTTAACACACATTAATGAATGCTCCATGAAAACATATCATAGGCAGTGCTGGACTACATAGAAAGTGCTGATGTTTGGGAATGTACAACTCAACTTGCTCTGATGGTTCGTTTGTACATTTCCAAACAATTCTCTGACGGAAATCTCTGTGGCCAAGAGAATTGATCTTGGTGTGCACTTGTACGAACAGAACAGTGGAACAGACAGCGCAGGGCGAACGGCCAGCAGTACTTATGTAATTATGAGAGAGAGTGTGTCGCAGCTGGCTCAGATGGAAATCTCTGAGGCGAAGGTGAAAGACAGCCATTGGAACCATGTAATTCGCTCGCTGCATCCATCTTGACACCCTTACATGAATGGCCCGTGAGAGGGTGCTCATAGAAAGTGCTGTTGTTTAGGAATGTCCAACTCAACTTGCTCTGATAGAAATCTCTGTGGCCAAGAGAATTGATCTCGGTGTGCACTTGTACGAACAGAACAGTGGAACAGACAGCGCAGGGCGAACGGCCAGCAGTACTTATGTAATTATGAGAGAGAGTGTGTCGCAGCTGGCTCAGATGGAAATCTCTGAGGCGAAGGTGAAAGACAGCCATTGGAACCATGTAATTCGCTCGCTGCATCCATCTTGACACCCTATCATGAATGCAGCGTGAAAGGGGGCTCATAGAAAGTGCTGGACTACATAGAAAGTTCTTTTTGGGAATGTCCAACTCAACTTGCTCTTATGGAAATCTCTGTGGCCGATGTGAGAGAATTGATCTCGGTGTGCACTTGTACGAACAGAACTGTGGAACAGACAGCGCAGGGCGAACGGCCAGCAGCTCTTATGTGATTATGGGAGAGAGTGTGTCGCAGCTGGCTCAGATGGAAATCTCCGAGGCGAAGGTCAAAGTCAGCTGTGTAGCGATCGGAAGCAGAGAATTGTGTTATGTCCTGAAATGCCTCCAAATCACGTTACCTCCCCAGCTAATGACGTTAGTTCGCCCGCTCTCCTCCTAAGGCTGCCGCTCTCTATTTGTCTCCAGAAAGCTCCTTCTTTTACAGACTTTTATAATCTTATTCTTAGTTTTTCTTCTTTTGTCAAATGGAAGTAAGGGAATTAGAAAAAAAAAAAAAAAGAAGAAGAAGAAAATATCTACACTTCTTTTTTTTTTCCGTCCTAAAGAAACTACGAACAAAAGTCGAGTCTTTGTTCCGTATCACTACGAAGCTGATAATTCTAAACGAAATTCCCAATGTAGTAATCTCTGACCATCTCAGCCTTTGAGAGTAATCGAATTGTCTTCATTGTTAATTACAGAGCACCCACAAGACTTTAATTGACGTTCTTCATGTTAGCGGACTACATCATTCCAGACTTTGACTAACTCGATGCCTTTATTGCATAGCACCATTCAAATAAAGAGAAGTAGGAATTCCCAGTCAAAATGAACCAAATATCTCTGCTTTCATAAATTTTGTCCTGAGATTTTGGTTTTTCTTAGATAACATTATTTAATAATGACTTAAAATGATAGGTTCTATTTTTTTAATTATTCTATTCATAAATCATTGTAAGTAATTCAAATCAATTTTTTTAAATTAGGTAAAAACCCGGTTGTACATCTCTATATTTAATCTAAATCCACTGCCTGTAGAATGGCAATTCTGTATATTTAACTTGAAGTTATATGCCACCAGTAAGTTTGTTTTAGATATGACCACTGTTCTGCCTAAATACGTATGAAGTTTTGAAGTTTGTGGAATAATAATTGCAATCTCATTGATCTTTTCCTCGAGTAGCTAATTTCTTTCAGAGCGTTTTCAGTAAATCACAGATGATAAGACATTAATTAAAACAGTCATAATTCGCGATTAAATAATTTAAAATATTTCGAAGACAAAAAAAAACTACAAAATATAGGTAATTCATGAGAGGGAACAGAATAAAAAAATCTATCTGTCCTCGCCAGGAATTATCTATTCTGTTCCCTCTCATGAATTATTTATAATTTACGTGGGATAAAAAACCACAACCAAAATAAAATATTTAAAAATACAAAATATAGGTTGTTTCCAACAGCTCAGCAACTTTCAGAGCCAATAGAACTCGATCTACGGTACTAATGTGGTAATACAGTAATATATCTACGTTTATAACAATACGAATTGAGGCAAGAGGAGGAGTGAGTATTTAGCTTCATTATCGAGATTCATGAAGTTAGTTAATGAGTGAGAACTAGAATTGTACTTGGTTTGACGTGATTTTCTGCTTTTTCATCTTGAAATTGTTTATGTCACCTACTCTAGGCTCAGTGGCAGAGAGGTATAACCTGGAAGTAAGAGGACAGGTGGGCTACACGTGAGGTTTTAATGACATGATCTTCTAATAAGAACTTTAGCTAATGTAAAACAGAAAAAAACTATAATATGAAAAAAATAGTTAGCATTTTAACATTTAATTTTGATTTATTCATTAGGGAAAAAATGTTATTAACTTCTTGGCTTAGAAGAAGCTAAATAAGAATCTTTAAATAATAATAATTACAGGAGTAGGAAGTATATTGTTATGGACTATGGGTTAATAAAAAATAAGCACAGATATCATAAATAATTATACTATTAATAACCGATAACACTTAAACCTACTGCACTTTAGAAATAAATAAACAGAAAAGATAAATTACTTAGAGCTAATTAACAGATTTGTACAAATAAAATAAATGTGCTTAATTGTAAAGAGGCCACAAAATAACTTTTTATATTGTCTGAGACATGCGGTCTGAGACAAAGTCCGACCCTGACTCGAAGACCGCTGGCGAGCCCCTTTTTTAACTCTATAGAACGTTCTAGACTGGCTTTTATAAATCCAAAAGTGTTTTCTAGGTAAATGTGACCTTCAGTCACCCGGAAGCGGGTGGACACCTTTAGTTGGCTCCTTCCCATACAGGTCTGGCCCTCTTGTTCTGTGCATCCCCAGTCTTTAACAATATACAATTTCATACTTGTTATTATATATATAAGATATATATTATATAGATATAATAAATAACTTTGTTTGCCAAATGGAGTTCCTTTGGTGTCGTCCTTGAAGATGTATCAGTTTAATGTTGTTTACCACTACAGTTTATCGTCAATAGACAATAGATCATATATATATCCACTATATTGATATCCAGGACACTCTAAATATCGCTTTATGTACTTTTAGCGTGATGTACTTGTTAATATATTTAAAAATTATATTAAACTTCCTTGACCGTGTTACCAGTGTTGACCATCCCTCTAACTTTTGGTAGATTCATGATGGCCATCCCTAAAGCTTTATAAATACCATCTAATTATTTGTTAAAATAATATCACTCAATTTGTGGTATTTAAGATCAGGAGTTACCTATTTTTTCGGCGTCTTCTGACTAGATCTTCTGATAAGATCTCGCAGTCACCACTGCCATCTAATAAACCTTATATACAACAGAACGGCACTGAATGTCTGTTATCTAATCATGAGGGGGTTTCCGATCCTCTCAAACTGGAAGTTGAAGGACTGACAGGAACTCCCGAACCAAAGTGACGCCTGTCATCCCCATTAAAAGCCCGCATATAAATGACTTCATTTTATCACTTATCATGCAGATATCTGCCGCCTATATCAGACAATCAACAAACCGCTGCTGGGCTTTCTCATCATCACTAATATTTCACAGTTACATTCCTTCAGTTCCCTCAGTTTTCACATAAAGAAATGAATCTTATAACTTAAAACTTATCCTCGACTAAGAAATAAAATTTAGTTACTCTACTAAAAAAAAGAAACCTCTGTATTGTAAATAGTGATTTAGGAGTTCTGCCATTGGGCAGCTTGTCCACCAAGCAAAGTACACCCTCAGTTCATTTTTTATATATATTTTTTTTTGTTTCTTATTTTTCTTCTTTTTTTAATTAATTTATACTGTGAATATTAATCAGCACATTACTAGATACAAAAAAATGTAGAAAGTTATTAATAATAAAGTTTTATTCATTTGAAAAAAAAAAAAAAAAAGTAACTCTACTAGTTGAATACAGACAGTGACAGTGAACGCATGTATTCGGCCAGAAGATGGACAATGTCCGAAAGCGCTCGCCAACAGATGGTTTGCAGAAACCAATGAAGACGGACAATGGAAGGTATGACAGATAACTCTACTACCCTCTATTCCATCGAAGAACTATAAAACCTTATAAACTAACACCAGACAAATACATTCCTTGCAAATTCTTGAATTTCTTGTTCTCTAATTTCTCAAAAAATAATAAGTATTTTCAATTAATATTCAACATTCAAATGGGTGTTAGATACATACATTTAAAGCAGAATATTTTCAATTTATGACTGCGTGAACTACTTGCCATTTTAATTAATGATATTTTATTTAAATCATGTCATGATTTAGTCACCCTATAACCCCATTTACCCAGATGAAAGTCTAAAATTTAGGCCGTAACGTTGGCTAAAATAAAAAACTTTTTTTGTTTAGAAATCAGTTTCAATTCATCAGTTTGTTTCAAGACCGAGTCTTAAACTAATCTCTCATCATAATGATGTTTCAATTAACTTAGCTATAATTAATATTTAAAATTTACTTATATTACCCTACATAGATGAATAATCATTATGCAGGTTTCTGTTACCTGTAAGTATAAATTTAAAATGTAAATATTAAATTTTATTTTTTAATATAAAATAGTAAAGATATTAGCTCCTCTCAGATTTAATATAAACTACAGATTATACCAGTCATACTTCAAATTTAAGTAAAGTTCCTGTAGAGAACAGTCAAAGTATGAAATGTCCAACGTCATTTACTTCTGAATAATATTTTTTTAATTAAAATATCAAATTTAGTAATTGCTAGAGCTCAAAATCTCTTCTCTCCATACCCTGCTATACCCAGTATGGAGAGGGGAGGTTTTGGGTTATCTGGCAATAATTTTCACATCCATTTTCCCTACCCCATTGATGTTTGCCTGGAACATCAAATCTGAGACATCGTGTATCCTTGGATTTTTTCCAACGTTTCGACCTGAATTGCAGGCCTTCTTCAGGGCTATGGAGATAACAAAGGGAGAGAGTAATGAATTTTGCATTCTAACTAGCCCATGGTGGTAGGGGTACTCTTGTCTATTGGTTATGGTTGGTTATCATCATAGCCCTGAAGAACGCCTGAAATCAGGCTGACTACAAGTAATGCACAGGGAGCCAGAAATTAATTCATTATTTAAAACTATATTGGTTTACAACTTTGTTTTAATTCAATAATAAACATTTGACAGTACTCGGACTATCTCATCCGTCTAATTTTAACGGTCTAACAACATCCCATAGAAGTATTATTCGTTATATTATCTAGTCAAGCTCTGGGGTAAGTTCAATTATCTTGATGCAAGTATTATATTATTAATATAAATTATTTCCATTTTAGTCCTGGTCTGGGTTGCCAATGGGAATGTTTCCCACGGTTTGAGTCCCGCCTAAGCCTGTTCTAGTAAAAATAAATATATAAAACCTATGCGGTGCGGATGTCTAGAAAAATTTAGAGAATTTTTGTTGGGGTTCGGTCAAGGTTGATTAAACAAAAATCCCTTTTAAAAAATGTGTATTTTTTATTACCTCTCAAAGTTTCGGCTTACATTCTAAGCCATCTTCAGGGCTATCATGAAGGCGAGAGAAGACTGTGACCATGAACATTTGATCCATGTGGCAAGACCCACTCGCCCTCATGATAGCCCTGAATATGGCTTAGAATGTAAGCCGAAACTTTGAGAGATAATAAAAAATACACAAAGGGTTTTTTTTATCAACCTTGACCGAACCCCAAAAAAAAATTCTCTACCAAATAATATCTACGGTCGAAAGCTCTCCATTTGAAGTTAACTATGGATTTTCTTTCCCGATACAAACCCCAGGGGGTTCACTTTGAGGGGGAAAAAATATCCCTGATGTGAAGAACTGTGGCATTCTTTCAGCATTAGGTTTGGGAAGTGTGTGGGGTCGGTTTCCTCTGTCCCATCCCTACGCAAATCACGAACTCGAGTCAAGGCTGATATCAAGCTCTCTTCTTCAAGGACCCCCCCACCCCCTCTCTCCTCTTATCATCGGATACGTTATTCCCCAAAAGTACGCATCCCCTTCCAGAGAAACCCATCCAAGGAATATCTCGTAGTGGATATGAAAGAGAAAATTTAACCCTTTGAACTGCTTGTACGTGGGTTCTGACGCGTGCCATCAAAGTCTGATAATAACTTTATTTTATCTACTCACGACAAAGCTGGGAATGAACTACATTCCCAATTTAATTTTAATTATTTCCTATCAAAATTTATTCTATTAAATATCAACTGACAACCAATCTTTGGGTAGAAGTTGCTCATTTTTTTACTGTTCAGTCTATATCACTTCTTTTATGTTTCTGTAGATTTTTAAAACATCGGTTACGCAACCAGTTTAGTGGTAATATACTCTGGTTAGAGACTGTTTAGAAATGGAGAGAGTATGTTTTCTCGAGTTGTTTTTTTTTTCTACTCCACACTAAAGCTTTTTTGGGGGGAGGGGGTATCAAACATTAGGTTATTGACGGCAATTAAATTTAATGTTATTCAGTTTTCATGTGGTTTTAGAAAAGGGTAACACCTAGAGAGACCTTCACAAGGTATCAATACGAAGGTAGGTGAGAAAGTTCTCTGTCTGAGGGGGAGATAATAGGGTATAACTATACCCTATCACTAATCAGTAGTTATATTCACAAAAAGTTTCATAATTCTGCCTTTTCTTGCCTAGCACTAATAATACTTTTGATTTCATCAGTTTGCACTTGCCACTTGCACAACTCTCGTAAAGTGATTGCCACGATTAACACCTTGGGCTTTGATTAAATCAACCGATCTCTTAAGAGCAGATCTAGCCCACAGTGAATACTTAATGTTCCCGAATCTTGAAAAGGACCTCAGAGGAAGCCGATCAGAGGATGGATACCAGCTAAATGGGGCTATTGAGGCTCATTTGGTTCCAAAGAAGAAAATTATTATTTGAAGTTTGAAAAATTAATAAATACATGTAATGATAAAAAGAGACATTATATTGAAAAATAATATATATTTTGGCTACTATCTCCGTGTTATCTTCAACCAGAACAAGAATAAACTAAGAAAAGGAGGTGCAGGCAGAAACTCCATGGTGTTGTTCGTTGTCCTGAATTCTAAACACGAGAGGCAGTCATGGAAATGTGTTCGTTCAAAAATGGTTTAACAGACCAAGTCTACGCCTTCCCGGTGCGCGGTCAGCCTTGCCATATGTCCTTCATTCGATTTTCTCATCCAATAAAGAATGGTACCAATTAACGCTGGGTGTTCTAAGATGACACGATGAATTAACTAGTTTAGTAATAATAAAAAAATAGCGCAAAATAATCGAAGAGTGCTTTGTAAGTTTTGATCCCAAGATCTTTGTCTCTATAGGCTCTGCAAATGTGTCCTCATGGATCAGTCAATGGTACTATTGAGTGTTATTGAACACTCAGAATTTATGAGAGCTATTAATAATAAGGGGCATTACTAAAGATAAAATTTTATTAAAAGTCCGTCACACAGGAGCTGCGTAACCTATGAAGATTTTCCGTCTTTTATTAAAGATGGATATAAATAAGGGTTAATGAGAAAATTTAAATTACAAATCGGATAGAACAATAAGCGTTAAAGATCTGCCCCTAAAGTAGATCCAAAAAATTCAAATTTAAAAAATTGTATTTTTTTTAAAGATTATCTGCCAACGTTTCGGCTTAGATTGTAAGCCATCTTCAGGGCTGTAGAAATACAATGTCATGAGAATACAATAATAATTGGCAATAATATAATACAGAATTACCAAAATGTAAAGTGATATCAAAAGTATGAATGTAAGCTACTCAAAAGCTATGTAAGAGAATTTAAAAAACAGACAATAACTGCAGACAACAACTTATTGGAAAATAATTGAATAACATTAAAACAGTAATTTGCCACACCTACCTATCATGAAGACGAGAGAGGACGTCCTTTCCCTAAGTTCACATTTCCATGACTGAGGGGAAATATAATTTTTCAGAAACACAACGTGGGAGGCAGAAGGGTGGGGGAAGGTAAGAGGCGGAAGGTACAAAGGGAAAGCGGCCTGTTTCAAAAGAGGGCAATAAAAAGGACAAAGAAAAAAAGGAAGTGTATTATTGGGAATAAGTAACTTTGGAACTGGGAAAAATGTTTGACAGGTTTATTGAGACGGAGGGCTGATGGTTTTTAGAATGTTGAAAATGTTTGAATAAGTTGAGAAAATTTGTTCTATGTCCATTCTGTCGTTAACTGGGTAGTGTTGTAGGTTAATGTGAACGGTTTCAGACAAAAGACGTTTGTGTTGATAGGGTTCAGTGGAAAGAATGGTTATGCTATCGAAGTCAAATGTGTTTTCTTCATGAAAACATATTTAGTGAGGGCAGTTTTTATTAGTTTATTCTTTATGTCATTTTGATGGTTATTGATTCTACGGCCGCTTTCCCTTTGTACCCTCCGCCTCTTACCTTCCCCCCTCGTAAATTTTCGCGATTTACGATCGCAGATTTTCGTAAATTTCCCTCCACAATTATTTAAATTTCTAATTACACTATTAATTAATGCAGAAGCAAGTAAAGTCAAACAGAAACCATACCAGAATTGCCCATTGGTGAGTGTCACTTTTGTTTTAACCAGAGATTTTAATGTTTTCTGAACTACTGTTAAGATTTACTAAATAATGAGTAAAACATGTGTAAAAATGCTCACTGGAAGCCATACAATTCATGTTGGGATCTAATGACGTTATCATTGTCCACTTAAAAATACAGCGGAAATTAATTAATGGGGTACGCTCATGACTGTCAGTTGTTTATGTTCCCCCAGCTGTTGCATTCTGAACAAGTTTTCCCGTTGCGAGAGTTAATGTCGGCTGCTGTTCCCTCTGGGTTTTTTTTTTTTCTTTCTATGTGAGGGGGGTATATGTCAGAGAAATTTATGAGTCCAGGACATGCCTTGGTGCTTATATTAGAGCTTATTGTCTAAAATTATAATGTCCTAGATTCTAGGAAGTGTTTCTAATATTGCTTGTATGTAAATCTAATATGAAAATGTACTAAAAATGAGAAGAATTACTTTTGAAAAATCTACTTCATTTTTCCTTTATTTATTTATTTTAATGTTCAAAATGAGAGTTTGTTGACCGTAGATATTATTCTAAGATGATTTTAGTTGGGGTTCGGTCGAGGTAGATCCAAAAAAACACAAATTAAAAAAATGTATTTTTTTAATGAAGGATTATCTGCCAACGTTTCGGCTTACATTGTAAGCCATCTTCAGGGCTGTAGAAATACAATGTCATGAGAATACAGTAATATTTGAAATTAGTAAAATAGAGAATTATAATATAATGTGATATCAAGAGTATAAAAGTAG
>KZ807792.1:118342-136813 GCA_000696205.2 Oncopeltus fasciatus | reverse complement strand
AAAAAAAAAAAAAAAAAATACCTTATCGAATGTAAATATTAGTGATAAGGAAATAAAATGTGTACTATTTAAAAAATAATAGCTAAATAATTATACTTTTTTTAATGAATAAAAAGTAAAGAAAAGAAAGCAATTCTTATTTATTATATTGCACTAAACTACAATCAATTTAAATATCTTATTATATTTTTTTAAATAGGTCGTGCAAGCACTTTTTTTTAAGTATAGGTTTAGGGCCAATCATTCTACATTTCCTGGTAACAACTTCTCGGGGAACTTGGATATTCTTGTTTTAAAGGAGCTTATAAAAACAATCATTGTCAATCATCAAATTTATCATTATCAATTATCAAATTCAATATTTCAAAGTTTTATTTAATACTTACTCGCGAACTTCATTGAGTGTAGCTTGTAAGTCGTCATGGAGAAGTTGAAAAGGAACAGTATGCAAGTCCCCTGTGGACTTACTCTTAAGCATTCTCAAAGAAATTGGCAATTATTTATCGAAAGCTTTCTGATGCGAGATTTTACCGGAAGATTGTCACCTGTTATGAAAGTGGGTTTACTGGCGAAATCCGAATATCCGTAAGCAATGGATAGATCGCGGTTAAACTGCTTTTCCGGTTGTTGCAAAGGGGCAATTTGGAAAAAAAAAAAAAAAAAAAAAAAAAAAAATCATGCTTTGCGTTCCTTTGTAATTTTGAAGGTGTTATTCATCACGAATGTGTTTCTGATTGATGCTCTATGAATTCTGAACTCTACTGCGAACAACTGTAAATATTGTAGGTGAAGTTGGTTGTCTAAGCGTTGTTCTGCTCTGATCAACCGAAAAGGATTTTGCTTCCAAGAGGATAATGCTCGTCCTCACACTTCCATTAGTTACTAATATTAGTACTACTTGAATGCTCTTTAGTCACTATTTCCATTGCCAGATCTCTCTGTAGACAGTAGTTAGAGACTCAACTCTGACCTATTAAGTCTGTAGCCTAAAAACCTCTAGCCTCTGTAGCCCTGATTTTCTTTAAACCTCTCTAGACACTGTATCCTGACCTACCTGTTGACCTGTCCAGTAACTGTTGCCCTTTCTGTCTAGCGAACTCTCCAGTCACAGTAGCCTCGACCACTCAGAAAATTGTGCATTTTCTGTAGCCAAGACTGTCTGGATAACACTCTTATTTCTGTAGCCAAATATCTGGAGGTCTTTATAGTCTCTCTATAGTAATTTGTGAATTTTGACTGTGGATAGGTCTCTAAATGTCTTCTTCTACTTTGTTGCTGGCCTTGTGACTTCATTGCCTACCCTATATGTGGGATAAGGTAGGGTAGTTCAAATATACTACCAAAAACTAAAACACTTTTAAGAAATTTTGTTTATAATAATTTGCTGGTTTTGTAAACCATCAACAATAAAGAAAAATTTCCTAAAGTTTTTAAACTTTTGCTCTGATTTTCTCAATTTAAATATTTTTGAATATTCTTATTTAATTAACCTACAGTTTTAAATTATTATATTTTTTTTCCAGACTTCTTTTTTGTATTAAAACAGTTGTATTTTTTTTGTTTGTTTTTTAAATATATGCAGCCACTGAACATACGGGTGCTGCATCTCTTGCTGACTGGTGGGTTGCTCCTGCTATTCGGGATCCTCCTGCCAGCAGCCTTCTTCGCAGAGGTTGAGCCTGACTGGGATTACCTGGACTCGCTCTACTACTGCTTCATCTCACTAACCACCGTCGGCCTTGGTGACTACATCCCTGGCGACTATCCTAACCAGCCCTACCGTCCACTGTACAAGATAGCCACCACAGGTTACCACTCCTAGCTTATCTATTACTTTGTAGGGTAATGTGACATCTCCAAAAGAGACCTACTACATGTAACCACCACTAACAAACCTATCTTAAGTAGTTCTTCTTTGTCAAGTAATGGGATGTCACCTCTTAAACTTAAAGAGAGATTGAGTTTCCTCTCAAAAATAACTTCTTCTGTTGCAATATTACATTTATTTTATTAAATAACTCCATTAAATGCATAAAAACCTATCATTCCAAAAATAAATAAACAACTTAACTCTTTAAAATTTATTCTAGTAGGCTTCCACGTTCTCCAGAAATATTCTTAAATAACTTACATATATAAGGTATGTATGCTGTATAAGGGTTCAGCATTTAAAAAAAAAAAAAAAAAAAAAATATCGGGTCTCTATTTATTCAATAGAAATAGTTATAGTAACCTTTCAAATAGTGTTGAACATCTTTCAAATAACTTTTAAAAGTGGACACCATAACAGTTTTATGGGAATACCAGTGGGCATAAATAGTCTGAGTAAAATCCCTTTTGCCAAAATATTTTAAAAAAATAATTCTATTGGTAGCTCATGTTAATTTTAACATTTTTCTCAAATTTATATTTTGATGTAAATAATAGTAGGAATTCCCCAAATATTTTAAACAGCACTGAAAGTTAATCACCCTTGGAAGTTAATTCTATGGATTGTTTCAATAAGATAGAAACATCTATATTGTTTACTAAATAATATTAATTACAAATATTATTACATTTAATATAATAAGACATAATTGAGAGATATATGGAAATTTTTAAGTGCTGCCTATAGTCCATTTTCTTTAGTCCTGTAGTTCCCACTACTGGTAATTGGGTTAGTAGTACTCCCTTGATATCATAGAAAATTAAAATATTTGATACAGACTAAGCTTTCAAATAAAACCCTATAATACATAGTTCGAACAAAGTAGATAAAAGTTCCTCTTTCTTTATAAATATTTAATTTAGTTGTGGTATTTTATCCCACGAAAATTTCTATTATTTTCTATTCCCTCTCAATAATTGTTTGAAATTTTCGTGGGATAAAATACCACAACTAAATTAAATATTTATAAAGAAAAAATTAAATAAATTAAATGACGAGAGTCGACAAAATGTATGACAATGTCAGCTTCCTTGAGTACAAGACGAAGTTCTCGCCTTTCTCGTAGGGTAGACTCTTGTTAGGTAGAGGGAATTGAATAAGACAACTAACAAGTCCTGGTAGTATAACTGGAAAGTACACCGGCCCGGATAGCAGGAGATCCAGGTTCGATTCCTGGCTGGGACAGATAGTTTTTTATTTTCTATTCCCTCTCAATAATTGTTTGAAAAGTTCGTGGGATAAAATACCACAACTAAATTAAATATTTATAAAGAAAAAATTAAATAAATTAAATGACGAGAGTCGACAAAATGTATGACAATGTCAGCTTCCTTGAGTACAAGACGAAGTTCTCGCCTTTCTCGTAGGGTAGACTCTTGTTAGGTAGAGGGAATTGAATAAGACAACTAACAAGTCCTGGTAGTATAACTGGAAAGTACACCGGCCCGGATAGCAGGAGATCCAGGTTCGATTCCTGGCTGGGACAGATAGTTTTTTATTTTCTATTCCCTCTCAATAATTGTTTGAAAAGTTCCTCTTTCTTTTTTTTTCAAATTTTTTTAACATATTATGGAAAAATATTGGGGATGTTTAACGCAGCTTATTTACTCAATGTACATTTCCATTGAAATGCAGTTTGTTGTCATTTATGAAAATGCAAGTACTAAAAGTGCTTCACACTAAAACCATCTTTGCAAACATTACCTAACTTGTATGAGATAGCATTCTGTAGATATAGGTCACCTATTAACATATTTTTATGAATCCTATGGATCTAACTACTTTATTGCCTTACTAATTTCCCTGAAGATGTAGATAATAGATTTTCAAAAGTATGGCTATGTCTCAAAATTAGAATTAGTTGAGTGGATTATTATAGAACTATCCATAAAAAATTGCCTAGTTAATTGAAGCTAAATGAATTTTCAAGAATTTCAAAAATACAATTGTATTATATAGTAATAATTTGTATTATATTAGTTATAAGATATTTTCCCCAATTATGTAAGTCATGGTTCCTTTAATTACCATATGCTTTATAAATTTAATGTCCAGAGGTTAAGAGATTATTAGCAAGATCTTAGTCCCGACTCCTTTATCGATTAACTGGTATGTTGCAGGCTACCTTCTTGCTGGCTTGACATTTATGATGCTCCTGTTGACCATATACTATGACATTCCTGAGCTAAATCTGGGTGTGCTATTCCTGAGGCGATGGGATGAGAGGACTGCTGATCCTGAGAAGATGAGGCTTTCTGCCCCTGCTGCTCCAAAGTACCTCGAGAGCAAGGAACCTTCTCCAAGTCCAGAAGACTTAACCCCTGTCCATGCCATTCCCTGATCCCATTTCTCCAATTATATGTATGCTCCTCTCATAGTTTCTGAGATAGGAACTAAATTGTGGGTAATTATATGGGGAAAATAACTCCACTATTTAGAGGCCATCCTTTACCACTTAAGTGATATGTGTTCATTTCTCAACTTGTTAGCATGATTTAAAACATGAAATGTTATTTAATTGTAGAAATCCACCCAGAATATACAATTTTACACTCCAAAACTATCATGCCTCTACCCACCAAGCACCTGACTCCTTACTTACAATTAGTTTCAGGGAAACATATTTTTTCATCTATTTGTCTTTCTATTTATTTATTTTTTAATTTTTTTTTTTTTTTGCTTCAAAATAAGTTGAATACATTTATACATATGTTTTCAAGTAAAGATTTGTTTTGATTATTTTGTATAAATTTGTGAATACTTTCCCTATTTATGTAATTAGCACTAAGTGCTGCTCAAGCTATTTCCATTTTTCTATTAGTTTAAGAGAAAACAAATTTATTTTTATATTATTTCAAACAGCATTTTCTTTATTGTATAGTTATTTACTTTTTTGGAGATTGTTAGGAGGAATCTATTTTTAATGTCAGTAACTACCTTGTGGAAAGCTATAAATGTGATCAATGGAAAAACAAAACTCCATTAATACTGTATTTATATTCACTCCATTAGTTTATTAATTTAATTCTTTAACATATTATTCATGAATGTAAAATTCATTGTCTGTTTTATAAATTAATCATATTTGAATATTTTGTTGGTCTCTCTTCATCCAATAGTAAACTAAGCTTTGTTGTGTTAAATGATGAGTTGTTCGGGTCGTATTAAAATGTAATGTGTCTGAAAAATCTCATGGTCTAACTGATACTCAAAGTAATTTATGGCCTTTCAGTAGTTGGCCTTTAAGGTCCTCAATGTGATTCAAGGCTGAAAGTGCTTCCTGGCCTTAAATTGGCCCTTCGATGTCAGAAAGAGTTTTTCTCCTTCTAACAAATAAACTTTCAACCTTCAAAGATTGAGCTCTCTTTTTATTACTTTTATAAATTTAGAAGCGACTCCATTGCAAAAAGTAATGTTTAAATAATATTCCACAAATTTCATTACAAAATATGATATTGTAATGCAGCTGGGAAATTTTATAATTTAAGTAAGTATGTGATTGTACAAAATGAATATTGCATTCCTTTAAATTTGTTTAATTTTATTTTTGTATTTTTTTTTCTTTATAAATCGTAGAATGGTTGTATCTACACATACTAATACATCCATACATAACTTATTTAAACAATTGTATTTAGTTTATCGTCCCAAAACATCCTTCAATATCCTGGAAGATGGGAGTGTGGTAGATATTGTGTGTGTGTTTTTGTATGTGCTGCTCTGATCCTGCTGCTTTATGTGGTTAAAAAAATACATAAAAAAAGAAAGATGAATAATGTTACGAGCATCGAAGGACTGCAAGAACAAATGTTACAATAACTAATGCCTGCTCCCAAGCAAACAAAAGAGTGCTTGCTGAGAGCTTGATCAATGGTAAGGATCTTTACCTGAAAACTGTAGCATAAGACCCTAAAACTTTGGAAATATGACAGTGCTGTTCTGACCCTTATAACAAACTTCCAAGGAAGGTAGTTATTGAGATTATTCTCAAGGCAGATTTTTATTTTTTTATTTATTTTTTTTTTCCTCCAATCCATAAACTACTAAACACCTAATACTAAATTGGACGAAGAGTAGTGGGGATTACCTGAAGTGTTAAGTAAGCGTAAAAAAGTTTTTTTCAAAGCAGTGGGCATATTTTTCTTTTTTGGGACCAAATGAGCATCAAAGAGGCTCTTTGAGTTGGTCTTCATCCTCAAATCGCCTTCCTCTGAGGTCCTTTTAGAGATTCGGAAACATAAATTAGTCACTAAGGGTTCGATTTGGGCTCTAAAGAGAATGGTTGATTAAATCAAAACCCAATGTGTCAATCGTGGTCAACACTTTACGAGAGGTGTGCAAGTAACTATACAATAGCAAGTGCAAACTGATGAAATTTAAAGTATTTTAAGATCCAATACGTGAAATAAAGTGTCCTTTGGAGATTTCCACTCATATATCATTCTTTTGTTGATCACAAACAATAATTCAATAATTAAAGAGGTCGCAAATATTGTAGAAAGCTATAGACATTATGAATTTTTCTGTTGTCTCTCCCCAGCTTGGCTCTCAGACAGGTGTTTGACAATGAAGAGTTATGCACAGAACGGCTGTGAGTGGTTAGCTGGACTTCTTCGTCCTGACCACCTTTTCCGGAGTCTATCCAACCAGTCTCACTCCAGCTGCTCAAGGAGGCGTCGAGCGCACAGCTGATGTCCCCAATGAACAGCTAAGAAAAATATATCTGATGAAACTGAGTTAAACAAACAGTTCAACAATGAACTTAAAATAAAATAAAAATAATTAAAAATAAATTTTGAAACCCTTATAAAGTTCCTTTCTTTATTTTTTTAGAAAACCCGTCAGGTAAAATTAACATGCATCCCTTGTCTCTGATGATAAATCATTAACAGAGACTGAAATTAAGGAAAATATGTCATTCTGCCCAGTAGTACGAGTTAAGCGAATGCTCAAGAAAGGCCAGGAAGACCAACGCAAAACTTCTCCTTTTCAAATATGCAGGAGATCCCACGTAGACCCATATGTTCCATCTTCCAGAGTGTCGAAAATGTTATCTGTACAACCACACGTGTTGCCAGTGTCGCTCAAAGGCACCACGTTTTTCGAGGTGTGGAGAGAGCCCCTTAACAATAGAGTGCACTAATGTAAACCCAGTTTGCCAATACTAATAAGAACGAGGCTCTAAGTTTAAAGAACTGTTCTTAGGGGGAAAAAATCGAATAACAAATTCTACAACTTATGCAGAATATAAATATTAGCTCCTATTGCTATAACTGAGACATCGTTTTCCGAACTAAAAGCTAAATCTCCATAAAATCCCAACATGCGACACATAACCTCAGCAAAATATTTCCGGCTCCTAAGCAGCGGACACTAATTCCACTGATCCAACCAATAACCAATAATCCATACAAGGTTCCATTAGAAAACCAGTAAATGAGCAAAATTTTAAATCTATCGGAAAATATCAACCTGCAGGCTAACAAAACTTTAAAAAAGATTTCCAAACGAAAATAAAGACCGAGGAAGAAAAACTAGATTCCGATATGAACAAAGAATACAATTAGAAACATGGCTTCTCCGAATTCCGAATCGTACAACAGAACGTGTAAGGTGGAATTAATAAATTGTCGGAAATTAATAACTCTTTAAACTTATTAAATTTATACTTGTCAGCTATACAAGAAACATGGCTCAAATCAAGTCGATAATACAACTCTACAGACAACAAAGCAGATGAGTATGCTTTTTAAATTCATAAGTCAATAAAATGGGAAAACTTGCACTACCATAATTGCATAATACAGAAATCCTTGGTATAAGAGTTAAAACTTGTAATTCTAATTGTAGCTTACATACGACCAGACGGGAGAAAATATCGCCCCCAACGATCCCATAGCAATATCAGATCTCTAACCGTCCTTAGATAATGAAGAACGAAGTCACTATTTGTGACGACACAAACAATGTGAGGTTGCAAACATATAAGCAAAAGAGGAATTATTATTGAAGAATTCCTTCTTCAGATTAATGCAATCCTACTTAAGAACAGTAGTCCCACTAGCAACAAGATCAGCAGTTGACTTGACACCGGCTTCCCCGGACTTGCTGCAGACCTAAGCTGGAAGGTGATAGCTAGTGGCGTAACTTTGAAAATATGGATAACCTAATGTATAAAATAACATCTTGGGGATCATGTTCTTGAAAGAAAATTTCCTACAGAACCCAATTTAAGCAAAATCATAGTGGAATAAAGAACTTCCCAACATATGCCATAACAAACGTAAAGATATCAAGCAATGCTTAGGCTCTCCCGGAGAAACAAAACTCAAAAACGTTATTTAAAAATCAAATCATTTCAAAAACACACTAAGAAAGGCAAAACTTGGGGCATGGGAATCTTTATTTCTGAGCCCAAAACTCTGGAACAAAATTAAACTTCCATTATGAACTTCTAATCCCTGAATAAACTTAGTACTAAAAAGCAAATCTAGTGCTATGCAGTTCTTAAAAATCAATTTAAGTTTGTCTTTACAGACAGCTTTAACAATCTTCTTCTTTAGCGAAAACTCAATTTCAGAACCATTCCAGATTTTGGAACTCGATGCTGCATTAAAATATAAACATCAAACGCTCCAGGCCTGGACGGAATAAATTTCATAATGTTAAAATCTTACCCGAAAATTTTCTATACTAAATTTTTTCAATAAAATTAAACTAAATACGGAGGTAAATTTGTTGACCGTCAAGTTTTATGAAGATTATCAGGAATTCGATTTTGGTCGTTGAAAAATTAAAAACTAATTTGTGACCAAAAAATAATATAGAAACATGTCTATATGCCATAATCGTCAATGAATAAATTTGTTAGATTTTGACGTATAGACATGTTTCTAAATTATTTAGTATGTTTTTTTCATATTCAGCTCTGATGAAGCCCTGAAGTTCAGGCCGAAACGTTGGCTAAAATAAAAATTTTTTTGGTCACAGATTAGTTTTTAATTCTTCAACTACCAAGTCCGAATTCCTGACAATCCTCTGTTCATAAAACTTAAGTCCTTGTTTACTATTCTCAGAGTCTAAGATAGAAATATTTCCTGTTATAAAGTCTAATAAAACCGAGGAAAATAAATCTTATTGATCAATTTCAATCAATGAAACAAGAAACAACAGAGTACCGACGAATATTGACTACTGTCGCACAATTTAGTCAAAAACAAAGTATTAGCTGAACGTAAATACAAACATATATATGGAAAAGGTTAACATCAGAACGGCAATGACAACAGGTAAAATTTTCCTACAGACTGGCTATAGCATTACCAAAAAATTGGCAAAGAATCTTCGAGCAAATAAGAATAGATCATTCATGATACATTCTAACCATATTGAACGTCCAATAAAACCAATTATCTGCTTCAGGAAATGATAATAAGAGTACTTATTATTTTCCTAGTCCCAGTAACCTCATACTACTAGAATGGAAGTAGTTACTATTGACCTTTAAATACATACACAACCTTAACTTTACATACCTAAGAGTAAACTAGAGTATATAAAAATGTTGAGCAAAATCAAGTCAGTTGAAGACTCTCAATCCTGGCCCTGCTCGAGTCCTATCCTGGAATTGCTTTTATTGATAAATAAAAGCTTGTCCAGAGTCGATAAGTGTTTAGAATGGATATCCCCTTCCTCCATGTTCCGAATTGGTTGACTTGGAGATTAAATAATTTTAAAAAGACAAGCCGAACTCACCCCGAAGCTCTTATGACAATTCAAACGAAGTTAGACCAACAAACACAGAAACATAGGTGGAATATATCAGTCAACGGAGGAGGTACTGCTACTTCTTCAAAAGCAGCAAAACTCTATCAACAAAACATTTTTTTTTTTTTTCTTATCAATACACTCGGACTAACATTATATATCAATTAATGACATGAGACCGGCCTTGAATTCTGCAAATAAATCCTTCTGGCATATTATCTTAAAGTGAAATTAAAGCGTACACTGTTTCCAAGCTATTCCCGATTTCAAACAACCTATAAGTTTTAAGACAGCTAGGAACAAGGCACTGCTTCAAGGACAAATTCATTTCTTAACTTGTAATTTACCGCTACAATCCCCTATTTACGAAACATTCTTCCTTTCATCCTATTCCATCCAAAGGAACCAAGAATATTAACTATACTTTAAGAAAGTAAGTAGATGTTTCATATATAATGGTAACAAAAACTTTACAATTTTTCCCAACTTAACACAATTTCATCTTTATACCAGAAAAGCGATATAGTAATCTTCCCACAACTGAATGTACATTTTTATTATGAGAAAAAAATAATACTAACCCATTTTGACCCGTTAAAAACAATTTTACTAGAAAATTCATTTATAATATACTTTTATTCCTTTATATTAATTTCACTAGATATCATGTTAGTAAGTAGGCAGCGTCAAAAAAGGTTCACAAGAGCGAGACCATACGGAACTTGACATCAACCTCAGCCTATCAACTCATCCATGAAGCTGGAGGCCGTTTCAATCAAGTGATGTAGGATTTACAAGCGTAAACATGACCTACAACAGCTGACTGAGGAACTACTTAAGCGGGAGCTTCCCGAAATAGCCCGACTCCTAAAGTTCCCTGCCTATTATGTCTTCCATTCATGCTTCAGTATTAATATCGGTCCTCTCACCTAGTTTATATATTTCTTTTTTAAAGCACAATCTGTGTTTCGATCCAACCAACTATATGGGGCTTATATAATTCAGACAGAAATATAGAGAAAACTATCCGTTATGGCGAAAATAAGTCACTTTTAATATAAATAAAGGATTTAGAATGACAAAAATAGATTGAGGAACCATAATAAATGAGAATAAACGAAAGTTAAATATGAAAGCAAGAAAATTACACAGTTAAATTTGATGCTTTAATAGAACTGACAATAAATTGGAGAATGAAGAGAAAGATATTTATATGGAAGAAAACTTAAATCTACAGAGCAACTGCCGATAAGAATTTAATCTTAAAATAAATAAATAAACTAAAGGCATGCAGACTGGCTATTTAACGCTCAACAAATATATTGAAGCTTTTGAAATAATCGATAGTTTATCTATGGAATAATTATATGAATTTGTGAAAAGAATATATACAGGAACTCCTGTTAATCTCAATAGTTTTATTATTCTGACTGTTATTTAAAACTATATAAATAGTAATATTATTTGTGGTATATAATCCCACGTTAAATTTTCTTCAAGAAATGCAAAGTGAGCCAGAAAAAAATCTTACTACCTCAGCCGGGAATAGAACCCGGGTCTCCACTTTCCGGGCAGGTATGCTGACCCTTACACCGAGGCACTCCAACTCCCCGCACTTTACTCCGAGTCTAAACTTCCAAGTAAGACAAACATATCGTATTATACTCGAGGAGCTAACATTGTCAGATATTTAATAGAAGACCCTGGTTCGATTCCCGGCTGAGGTTGTGAGATGTTTTTCTTGTAAAAAAATTTTTTTTTTTTTTGTTAAATACTAATTGTTTTAAAAATAAAAATTATTTTATTGATTCAAGAGAAAAATAAAACAAAAGTATGAATCTATAACCAATCATATTCCACATTGTAAATGAAGTTAGCTTATTGAAATCTTTAGTAAAGAAAGAACATTCCTCCGCCTTTTAAATTTCGATGATTTTAAGGATGAGAAAATTTCTTGCTGTTTTTTTCTCTGGTGATTATTCTCATTTGTCTGAGGCCAGCACTGGTGGAATAAAGGTGGAAGAGCTGGATCCATGTTTAGTTCATTTTATCTTTTGTCATTTTTACTTGTCGTCACAGCACTCACCGAATTCCTCATCGGTAGTGGATACTGAAAATTTTTTTCAGTAATATTTTTTCATATAAAAGAATACAGGTATTCCGCATAGCGTAGCATTCGGTATTCTGACATAGTGGGTGTAGCTTTCTTGGATATGAAAATATAAATCAATCGAGAGTGAAATGTCTTCCTTAACAGACGAAGAACATTGTGGGAGGCTCTGGCACTAAGAAGCAAAATTAGCTTTAGGTTGAATACTTAATCCTTCATTTTAGCCCTCTCACATTCTTGTGCTGAGTGTATTTTTTTTCTTTAGAAGTGAAATGTTGTTGCTAATACAGGTACAAATTTTTTATAATCTCCTTTGGTGCTTCTTTAATAGCTTTAATTTTAAAGATCCTTCTTTATCGACTTGCAGAAAAAAAAATTTATCCTTCTTCATTTAGATGAATTTTGGACCATGTTTTTTTCTTTAAAAACGAAAAAAAAACTGCCATGGACGTATTTAGTCCCCTGATAACTTTTTGCTGAATACTGTGCACATCACATCAAGTTTCGCGGACTCTTCATCCATTAAGACAGGAAGATATTCACCGATGTCCAAAGTAATTGAATAACATCCCCCCAAAAAATTCGCAAACTGTAATGTTTTCTTCTGCATAAGATACCAGTTTATCCATTCTATAAAAGGTTGAACATTTTAATTTTAATTCAGTTTCAATCCACACTTACAATTTGTGACATTTTCTACTCCTTCCTGAAAAAAAAAGCACTGTACTCTTCCTGTATATTTAAACAGGGTTCATTAGTGAAATCAAAAAGTGTTGATGCACATAATAAATTTTGGACATAATTTGCATTACGAGGCTTAAACTGACAACTAACTTAGCTCAGTGAATATGCAATGAGTTAGAAGTCTTGTTAAACAGGAATGATTATTACAAAGGTATAAACTAGAGAAATGGCCAACCTAATCAGATCAGTGACTTGTTTGTACTAACCATCCTGGTAACCTCCTATTGAAGTACTTCCCATTAAGTCTTTTGAGTATTTTTTGAAAGCTATTCTGGATTCACTGGTCCTAGCAAATAAATAAATTATTACACTAATGCACACACTAAAAGTAGAGGAGACCAAGTTATTTTCCTGAATTGAGATAAATCAATTTTTAAAAACATTTGCAATCATCAAAAATAATAAGAATCATAAGAATAGTGGGATTTTATATAATTTTGAAGTAAGCAGAACATGGAAACAAATTATTCCTAAGGTACTCTTAATACACAAAACTTGAGATTAATTATTTTATTTATTAATATGCTTATTTCTCATACAGTAAACCATGAATGTTTTTCAATTGACTTTACTGCACTCATTTAAACAATTGTATATCGTTAATATACATTCATATATGTTTCATCTTATTAATATAACAAGAACTAAACTTTTTAAGGAAAAACAAAAATATTATAAACTTTAAATTAGTTTTATAAAAAAAAGAATATTATTACCATCAGTATAAATAATACATTAACTACTGAACAACTATCAATTGGTTTTTTAATGGCAACATTTTTAATATGACTTTATTTTCTTAAAAATTCCTAATTCAAGAAATCATCATATTAAAAGAAGTTTTGATCAAAAATTACAATTTTATGATCATGACATATATTTGCATGGCTGAAAAATGCAGCCAGTAATTTAGACTAGTTTTATTGCCAACTGACAAAGGATAATTCTATTTTTAATCAATCTTTATAGTCATCAGAAAAGGCCAATTTAAGGAGAAATGTGAAATTTGACAGCTTCTTATATGCAGATCATTGCTAGTAATTAAAACTTAAAAAAAAAAAACTGAAACATGGAAAATAAAAATAAATTTTATATAAATACTAAAATGTTTGTTTTAAATCTTAAAATCTGTCCTTCTGATTCCTTCGGGAAGAAACTAATACAAAGGATTAGTTTTCGTTAAATATACAAGATTACTTATTTGAAAGAAAAAATTTATGATTTTTAGTTCTGTGAGGATTCTGGTGGGGAAGCATCTTGTGCAGGGGTTTCTGGCAAGGAGGCTTCTTGTGAAGATTGTTCATTAGCAGCTCTAAAACAGAAAGAAAAATGTCTTCTTCGAGTAAAAAGCAGTATACAATTAAACTAAACTAAATAAAAACATTAAAAAAAATGTTTGTATAAGGAGCCTTGAGAACAGTGTGAACTTAGTCAATTTCCTTTTATATTTCTGAAAATATAACCAAATAATGTTGTGGGTTTTCAGAGGAGTAAGTAGTTAACAAGAAAGGATTAAATTTTGAGTTTCAATTACTCTGACAGTCTTGAAATGTCCTATAACTACATATTTCAAAATTGTCATGAGCCACATTTTTTTTATTGTGATCAGTATAAAGATTCACAGAGAATAAAAGAAATTGTAGTTTCAGAATATCATTTTTTTTTTATCAGTTAGTGAGTTTCATACTACACAAATAGTAGTAATGTTATACTGATAATTATCAGTGGAAGTTTCATACTATCTAAAAACAAGTACTTTCATACCATAAATGAGCTATGGAAAAAAATTAATTTTGAGGCTAAAAATTCCAATTCAAGCATCTTAAAGACAGTAAGTACATGTTTCTTCAAAACTAATTAGTGTTTTTTATGCATTTATATCAAATTTTCTAATTCGGGCTTTCACTAGATTCACATATCAAGAGATTTCCTGAACATGAAAATGTCTTTGTGGAAACTGGAATGAGTGATCTGAGAACATTATAAATGAAGGAGAGAACAGTCAGTGCTGCAGCTCCAAAAGAAAAAACAACTATGTTGATATAATATAGTAAGACGTTCGGTCAAGGTAGATTTAAAAAATACAAGTTTTTCCCTCAGAAAAACATTCCTTAACCTTAAGCTTGCTTTTTCCACTATCAACAAACTAAAATCCATTTACACCATCCTTAAAGACCCCATCTCCCTTTCTATCAGAACCAATGTTGTTTATAAAAAATTCCTTGCTCCACTCCTAATTGCCATTGTTCTTACATAGGGCAAACTAAAAACCCTATTTCTCATTTAATCAACAATCATAATAATGACTTAAAGAAAAAACTAATAAAAACGCCCTCACAAAACACGTCTTTCATGAAAAACACAAATTTCACTTCGATAACATAACCAGTCTTTCCACTGAACCCTATGAACACCAACGCCTTTAACCTGAAACCATTCACATTAACTTACAACACAATCCAGTTAATGACAGAACTGACAAAGAACAAATTTCTTCAACCAATTCAAACATTTTCAACATTTTGAAAAACCATTAGCCCTCCTCCAAAATAAATCAGTCAAACATTTCTCCTAGTTCCTTAAAGTTACTTATCCGCAATAATGTCCTACCTTTTTTCCTTTGTATTGCCCCTTTGAAGCAGGCCACTCTCCCTTTGAACTTACCTCCTTTTACCCCCCACCCATGGTGTCCATCTCAAAAAATTCCTCAAATGTTTCAAACCCTACTCCCAGAAAATTGGTGGCACAACATCCCCTCTCACCTTCAGTATGGTTAATTATATTTTTTTGATAGTTTGTTTTTTTTATTTTGAATTTTTCTATATCGTTTAATACATTCATACTTTTGATATCCCATTACATTTAGTTATGACAATTCTGTATAATTCTAATATTGTAAATCATTTAATTTTTTTTTTGTTTTTATTCTTATGACATTGTATTTCAACAACCCTGAAGATGGCTTACAATGTAAGCCAAAACGTTGCCAGATAATTTAAAAAATACTCGTTTTAAAATTTGTATTTTTTGGATCTACCTTTACCGAACCCCAACAAAAAACATAATAATAATATCTATGATTAAAAAAAATTCTCCATTTGAAAATGATTAGCTTAGTTCACTTGTAGAAGATCACAGGGGCATATCCATTTGAGTTGTTGGAATTATCTGGATGAGTTTGGGAAGATAGCTCATTGGCTATGGGATTAGGATGTTGCATGAGGCAGGAATGGAATTTGGAGAAACAAGAGGGAATTATGTCTTTGACGAGGTTGATTTGGAGATCATTTTGAAGGGTATAGTTGTATACATAGAAGGGGCATTTATAATGGTTCTGAGGACTGGAAGGATTGGATACGTTCGATTTGAGAAGGTTTAGTGGTGTCTCAGAGTTCTATATGGTAGAGAATTGTTTTGTAGATTGCTAGTTTGTTGTATACTGATAATTTTGTTATTAGTCCGAATAGTCTATCCCTAGCACCTTTTTAGAACTTGTCTTTAAAATAAGCTATTTCACCAATTGATGATGCTAATATTTTAACTTGATGGTGTTGACAACAGTCCTGATTTTGATAAAAATTAATAAAGGAAAAAGTTAATAAAAAACTAATAAATTTCTCCAGAAAATACTTAATTAGATCTTACTTGAAAAATTTTATGGATCTGTTTTTAAGGATGTGTGTGCCTGAACACACAAACTTTAGAACAATATATAATATATTATTGAATGTTTGCCTGAGGTAAGGAATTATCTTACATACAGGTTTTCTATTGACCATTTTGGCTAAGTTGGTCCATTGGCTAAAAGCAGTCTTCTACTTTTATTTTTGTTATGTGAATTTACTTCCTCCTCTGCTAATTCTTTTTTCTTTGTTTGAAGGATGTTTAATGCTTTAATTTAAAGCACCTCTTGATTAAACCACACCCAGTTCTTCTTGGAATATTGACAGTCTCAAAAGCTTAACTAATATTCACATTACTTTGGCATCACATGACCTATCAGTGATTGTTAAGGATTTGAAAACGCTAACTCTTCAGTAGGGGAGTGGAAACAAAGGGTGACCCTATCAAAGGAGATAGTGCCTTTCACTAATAAGAGAAAACTTGGTAATCTACAAGAACATCTCCAAGGCGCAACTTTGTGAGTCCACAAGGATTCTGGTTTATACTAAAAACTAAAGTTAGAGTTCATACATCACTAAGGTTAGTGAAAAAACATAGAGGGTTATTTTCTTTTGCTACAGAATATAGAATTAACCATCTGTATGGATTTTCACAGTAGTCTCAACCCTATGCACATATGTGCTGCTTTGGATGCCAAATGTAAAAGACTTTGGAAGCTATGAAGTCAAACCAGTGAAATCAATATATGTTCTCCTGAACCTTAATTGACATCATGTTGAGGTGGAATTGATAGCTATGCAAGTAGCATAATTAAGTAGAGATCCACCAGATCTTAAGAATAAGGGATATTATTTTATCTTTCACAAAATGTCAAGCTTCCAGATCCTCTGAATTCTAAGGGATATGCAGCCAACAATCTGTCTTCAGAAACATTTCTGAATTATAGAAGATAAAGAATCTGCCTTACTTAGCCACTTCCTACCTGAATGCAGGTGAAATTCATCTCTATACAAATATTCCCAGACAATAGATGGGACAGGTTCTTGTATCAAGAGTAAAGTGAATGGTTTTCACATTAGGACTATATTAAACAGCCTTTCAAACTAATATGCTGGAGAAGCTCTACGAAATAATTCAAGAAAGCCCAACTCTATTAAACAATTTATGAAACAAAATCAAGTTTACAAATTTCTGTCACTCAAGAACAGCAAAACTGAGCTAATTTCCTAAAGTAAATTTATAAAATGAAAAATTATTTTACTATTTTATTTCATAGTCACTAGGAAAGGATTGAATAACAAACTTTATTAACAAGTGAGACTATCAAGGAGTTGTATAGATCATATATACATCAAAGTTTTAATGTTAAATATAAAAAGTCCAACACATGAGAGCTGTAAACAAAAAAAACAAAGCTGATTTACCATATTTCAGTAAAGCTGGCCATAAATGGCTTATTTGATCTTAAAACATGAAAAGGGCAATTTGTGTAAAAAGTGAGATCATTAAGGCTGGTTCTGGAATGTTTGGGAGGGAAGAGTGGAGTAAGCAACATTTGAAGTTACATTCTAAAAATATCTACTTTAATAAGTATTTTCAGTAAAATTTTATGGAATATAAATGTCAGAAAATTGAATTTTACACATATCTAGGTCAATAAACCTAACTTCCACACTAATAATAATAAAGAAATTACATTTATATTCTTATCTTACATTACATTTATATCTTATCCTCTCCTTGTCCAGTTTCAGGTAAAAATTAATTTATTCAACAGAAGGCAATAGAAGGCTTGAATACCAAATTGGGCCACCAAACACCTAAGTTACATTCTTAAATGTTTTCCTTTATATAAATTTCTTAATTAATCAGTTCCTCTTCTGCCGTCTAGGTGTAGAGATTTAATATGCATTTTTTGTTAACATTTTATGGTATCTTTATCTAAACCAATTATCATAACAATGGTAATAATGATGAAGCAACAATTACAAATTTCAATTTCCCTTTAATCCTCACCTCCCTTCAATCAAGTTCAGTCATTAAAAAACTCCTCCAACGGTATACAAAAAGAAGCCATCTACTGAGTTTAGTTTCTTTATTTTAAAAATTGCATATGGGAGAGAGGACTACAGACATACATTCAAATGGGCCATATTTTTAGCTTCAAAGAAAGATCAGAGAAGATCTGTAAATAAATTTGCTTTAGTTACTTATAGGAAATTGACTAAAAGAAGTTAAATGAATAAATAAAGAAAGTATAAAAATAAATTAGCAATGCTTAATTGAATCCAAAAAA
>KZ807792.1:107523-117931 GCA_000696205.2 Oncopeltus fasciatus | reverse complement strand
TGGTCTAACATCACCATGACAATATATATGGATTTTTTACAGATCTTCACACATACACAAATTTGAAAGGAATATAAATAAAATTAACATAAATAATATTGATTTCAAATTTTAATATTTTATTAAACAAAGCGTTAAATATACTTCCTTTTCTGGAAATAACAAAATTATACAAATTTTCTTTAAAACTTCTTGTCTAATTTCAATAATAACATTGTTATTAAAAATTTTCTAATTGGATTTCCATGGAAACAGCATAAATAAAGCAAATTTCTCACTATGTAACTTTTTTACTAATAAACGAGGCAGTAGTAAAAAAAAATACAATAAAAAACAAACTATTTAACAGATTTTTTTTTTAATAAAAGAGGCAGTAGTAAAAGAAAAAAAAAATCTGTTACATAGTTTTAAGAAAAATAGTCAGAGGAGAATCTATAATTACATCAATCTCATAGAGTGAAAAGAAAAATTAGGAAGAAAGATAAAATCACTAAGATGGACCCTAGGACAACCGGGCAAAGAAGGGATAAAGAGTATAATAAGACATACATCAAGTTAAAGTCTGGCATGCCCAAGTGATATTAAACTCATTGGATCACCCAAACAAACATCAAATTTCTAAACCAAATCTCTTAAAACCATGTGCCTTGACTATAAGGATTGTAGGGGACTCAACCCATTGCCTATGCTTGGACTGAGTGACTTACTGTGATAGATGCTCTGTCCTAGAGCAGACTTAAAATCATCAGACAGGCAATAATGAGGCCTGACATGGTAATATGAGCTGTTCTTTTTTAAGATTCTTTTGAGCGTTGTTAAGAGCCAGACTTAAGAGACTGGGGATTGTGTCACTATAGACCTAAGGGGTCGAGGAGACCATGGACAAGCAACTCAACACCACTTAAATAAAAATGAGTGATTGACCCACAACAGCACCTTCCAATAATTTTATAACTTGTTTTGTTTTCTTTAATTTCAGATAAAAATTTTAAATTTTATTTCCAGTTTTGCATTTGTTTTATAATAGAAAAATGTAAAATAAATTATGATNATATAGAAAGAGAGTATGTATATTTTTCTGTTATATGTAACTCAATAATAAAAAACATGTCATATTATGTCACATAATATGTAATGTTTAAGTTCCATATCACGGTAAATAATAATTTCCATTGGAAATTTAAATTACTGCAACCGTTGGATGAGTTTGACAGTAGTTGATAATGATCGAAAAAATTAACCCAAAGGACAAAATTTAAATCGATATTATAAGATTTTAATAATTTACATAAACCGTTGGATGAGTTTGACAGTAGTTGATAATGATCGAAAAAATTAACCCAAAGGACAAAATTTAAATTGATATTATAAGATTTTAATAATATTTACTTTTTAAAAATTTTAAAGGCAAAATTTTTACATTATTCAAATATACAAAACTTATGTCAGATAGAAATAGAAAGGGCTACTTAATGATAGATGGTAATGATCCTTTACTATACTAATCAATCATGCTCAATAATTACATTTTTTTTAAATTAATAAATCTTTATTTATTACATTCTGTTATTAACATTTTGTAATTTGATGACAAAGATAAATTACAATAGAAAGATTACAAAGGAATATTAAAGTCGTAATGAGGGGTAGAGTTTGACACATTATTATGTGGAGTGTTAGCAATTATTCTGAGTATTTTGGACTGAAAGGATTAATAATTGCACCTGTGCTGGATCATTTTTATGTCCAATGAAGATACCTTATGTCATAGGTATAATGCTTCTTATTGGAAAAGTCTATACTTCTTTATTTAAGTTTTGATTTTGCTGCTCAAATTTCATCACATACTTACCGAATATGTTTTAAAATGCTTTCAGATTTAATATTCAAATTACATCTAAATAAATACCTAAGGAATACATCATTTGAAACCTTTAATTACCATGTTAACTAAATATTGGAATATACTAGACTCATTGCATAGATTGAATGGAAGAACTATAAATTGGAGAAATCCTATTTTGTTAGGAAAGCATTGGCCTTTAAAGGACAAAATCACTAGCCAGTAATTTACCAAATGCAAAAACAAGAGAGAAAAAACATCTGTGCCCCAGCCAAATATCTGATTAATATATAATATTTGAAGAATTAGAATAAAAAAAATTCAGCAGCTTGTTTTTAACATTTAAAATATTTTCAATTTAATTGGAGACTTATTCTTTCAGTGTGAATGGAATTCCTCTTGCAACCAATATTCATTTTATAGCCAAAATTGGGATGGAGCATGCATCAGTATCAACATTCCCTACAGGCTGATGGCTCATAAGTTCCGGGATGCTATTAACACTGATACACATTTATCGATAGATAAAAATACTTGTAAATTACTAAATACATTAACATTTGATACAGACTTGGACAACTCTTCTATTTTTATTTATCCGCGAGTTAACATAAGACAGTGCTTGCTTCATGGAAGTGAAAGATTTTTAAAAAATACTCTTAAATGTGGGACTGTAATCCCATTTGTTTTAAAATATTTTTATCAGCCAAATTTTTTATTAATGTTTTAGCATACAATAAGGATAAAAACAAATTTTGACAAGCTATTGTGAAAACCCTCATCAATTCATTAAATTTGTCTTTCAACTCATGGTTTTGTTCGTCTCTGAAATGAAGTTTTATGTTTAAATTCTCAAATTCCACTTGATTAACTTTATCCTTTAACTACCTGATGATCATTTAAAATTGTGTTTTTATTTATGGAATCAAAGAATTGAACCAAATAAATATTCTGAAAGTGACAACCTCAGGATAGCCTTTGTCTCATCAGTTTAACTACTATCTCAGTCGAACTATTGAAGAAGCAATATAGTAAATTCTTCATCCAACCTGGACCTTACATCGTCAGATAGCCTTTGTCTGTCTCCTAAATGCCTATCAAAAGGTAACTTAAGAAATTGTCTTCCAAATTGATAATCTTACTTGGAAACTTTTTTAATGATTTCAAGAGTAGGACTAGCAGGAGCTAATGAATGTTAATATACTTTATTCTATTCCTCTTTTTATGCCTCTGACTAATAACATATAGTCTCATTCTTTATCCAAATTAGTTCAGGCAGTTTGTTTCTAACTCCTAAATGCCAACCTTACTGAGGCAAGCTGCTAGCATTATATTTCGTTCTTTTGCCTCTTCCAGTAGTACTTTCAGCCTAGGGAGCAATTTATACTCCTTCAATTAACTGGAAATTTATCTCATAATCACAAAACTAGGAAGTAATTAACATACTCAGTTCTATATCTGTGTGAGCTCATTTAGACAAAAAAATTATTATATTTTTATTAATCAATGTATATATTATAATTTTTATTTTAAATAGCTCACCAAATATTATTTTTTGTATCCATTTCTTAGATGTTCAAGATTAAGTTTATTATTAATTCCAAGAGACAGATGTAGGAAATTGGTTTGAAGAAGCTGTCTTGGTTTATCTGTGGTCAATCATACCTCAGTTCAGATTCAAGCATAAGTAGCCTGATAATAAACCATGTTCAACTACAATATCAGTAGAACTAAACTCTTTACACTCACATAAAAATGAAAAAACAAGAAGGCTGATAAAAGGAGCACCTCTAACTTCTGGAGAAAAAATTACATAAGTTTAGCTAATATATGTTGTTTAATATAATTTAAGCTCTCCTATACTTCATTTTAAAGACTTAATAGACATCCTTAACCAAAATGTGATTTTTTGTTTTTATGGTCTATAATCTATGGCAAAGAGCTTATTATTGCCCTAGTTTGTCATATCCCTCACAATATTCTCATAATTAGAACAATCTATGATCTAGTATGCCTTTGTATCAGGACTTGACATTTTGAGCCATTTTTACATACCCTTATCAGTCTCACTACTGTGGAGTAAACAGTTAAGTCCACTTTAGTCATGCTTTTCCAAAGACAGCTTCTGTCTACAGACGTACAAAGTAGCCTGCTGGATTCTCCAAAGCCTTAGGATGAATTTTATTCGAACCAAGGCTTGGTCTGAATCATAGTGGGATCCAGATAATTTCTTACATCTTGGATCGAGATTCTACATCTTTGATCAATTGATATGATCAAATCTGGTTTTCAAATGGCTTGTCCAGTAATCTTATAGTTACCTTGTGATTTTTTTTTAGTGACAAGGCTTATGCATTTTAAATCATTGTCTCTGCTCATCATATGCAGCCTATGGTTTCCTATGATAGGAAGGAAGTATGGATCCCTTTAAATTTTTGCATTAATATCTCCTAGTCTTTACATAATATTTTTTATTTGATCATAAAAAGTTTCTAACAGCCCATAGACGTCATTCTTTATATCTTATCTTCTGTAGACCCGAACACATTAATGAACAAGGTATTGAATCAATGACCTTTTACATTATGTCTGTGTTGTACCTTTTTAAATATTTTACCACAGTTTCTCAGAACATTTCATGAGGCAAGTATAATTCCTTTTTACAAAGTTGGGTCGTCCCCATTATTAGATCATAAGTTACATAACTAATTATTTTTTTTAGATTTCATAATCTGAGAGTTTTTCTGGAAATTGAGTGAATAGAATTCCTCCCAACCCCTTTTATAACATAAGATGTTTTTCTTTGATCATGAGTGATTTTCTGTGATTCCTTTGAAAGTTTACTCACATAGATGAGTTGCCACCTGTAGGTTGAAGAATCTCATCAATCTGTGAGGTCTGTCATCCATTATTTCTCACCAATGTTTAAGCCAGCGAGAAACCAGTCCCTCCTCAGGATGAAGAGTACTCATCACCTCACTTTTAACTTCTGTTGATATATTTTTAAGGAAAAATAATTTGAAAATTCCTCCTTTCATTTAATTATGAAAATCTGAGCAGAATTAATTGTTCAATCTCATTAATAATTTCAGGTGAATTAAGCCCACCCTTGTCCCATCATTAGAAATCAGAACTAGTTCGATAAATCATGATCATAAACAAAACCTTACCCACCCTCCCTTATGCAAAATTGAAGGCTTATATCTTTTTAAAGTAACTAATAATAATGAATGTTATTTATTTTGTTCTAAAGTTGTTGTTTTTTTTTGTTTTTTTTTTTTGTTTTTTTTTTGGAGGGGGGTAATATTACTAATAACAAATAATAATGTAAAAAAGGCAAGGTTCAAAGTAATTTTCTTATTGTTGAAATAAACCTCAACCTGGCAGAAATGCAAACCATTTTTAATACTCCTTTAAAAATAAATAATATAAAATTAGCTTACCTAGTACATAGAGACAACTTCATATTTTGAAAATATTTATTTCTGATCAATGAAAGTGAAGGTCACCAAAAAAAAAAGCACTTTCAATTTTTCATACCAATTTATTTGTATACACTTATCCTAGAATAAAACACTTTCAAGTACAGGGTGCCTTCATTAATTGTAATAAGACTGTACTCCAATATAATAAATGGCTTAGCCCAAATCATTGCTGCATATTATTCCCTGATAAAGGGGCTCAGTCTCCCAGATAAAGAAGACATTAATATCTCTTTTGAATAACTAGGAATAATGATTTTTCTTATGCCAACCTTTCGGCAAACATTACAAACAAGTAGATAAGTGATGATGACAGAGATTTATTCCAATAGTCATGATCAATACACTGAGTATAATGGATAAAATGTATATTGATATCAGTATATTGATAGTGACTGATAAAGTAACTCTGTCATAATTACTGAACAATGTGTTATTATTTGAAAACAAATATACTTGAACGTTGGCAGATAATTTAAAAAATACACATTTTTTAAATTTTTATTTTTTGGATCTACCTTGACAGAATCCCAACAAAAAGCATCTAATAATAATATACATGGTAAAAAAAAAAAAAAAAAAAAACCTCCATTCAAATTTCCTTGATTTTTCAAGAGTAATTTCTATTTTCTAATACCTAGCAAAACAAAATTTCTAAACATAAAAAGATTAATACCATAGTAAGTAACTTCATCTATGACTGAGTTATATTTTATAAATATGTACTGTATATATAAGATATTATTGGGAAATGGAGAGGAAAGGAGTGAGAGGGTAAAAACTATGTTTATAGGCAATCAACTGGCATCACTGTTTAATAATCCTTGATATGCTGAACAACCATATCCAGTATTTAAAACAAAATCAAAACATGAAGAAGGTAGGTACATCAAAGGCAAAAATAAAAAGAAAATACAATTTTTTTATTTCAATTTAAGATCTGTCATAATTTAAAAATTAAAACTACAAAATGATATAATAGAAACAGAATGAGATTTTATCTGAGGGAGAGCATAAAAACTATTTATTTATTTTATTTCAGCTATTTAAGTTAATGATAAGTTCGTAACAACATCCTGGGAGTATGTAATGTGTTCCAAACCTGTTCAAAAGTATGCGAAGCAAAGCTATCCTTCCTATAAAACTACCTATTTACCTACTTGAAGGATATACTCAAAATAATTAATTTCAATGAAATTCCTCTATAGATTTATTAGAGAATAACTAGCAATTGATAAATAGCAAAACTTACCTAACACAATTTAGAATCCATTCATGAGTCAAAACATCAGAAAGAGACATTCTTCTGTTAGGTACACGTACTAAAAGTCTTTTAATTACATTTTGAGCACCCACACTTACATGATCAGGAAATATATACTTTCTTTTAATTCTCCTCTTCATTTGATATTCATCAAGGAAACCATAGGGAAGTTCTCCTGTTAACATTTCATAAAGGAGAATTCCTAATGCCCAAATATCTATTCTCTGATCATAATCATCCCCTTTAATCATTTCAGGAGAGAAATAAGCAGCCGGACCCCTGAAACTTCTCTGACTAATTGTAGTATAAGGCCAGGAAAGTCCAAACTCACTGAGTTTGGCATTCATTTTACGATCAATTAGAATACTCTCTGGTCTAACATCACCATGACAATATCCATGACTATGTACATGCAATAATGCATCGGCAATTTGACTACAGAATTTAGCTGCAGTTTCTTCATTTAATGAAGAAATTGGAGCATAAAATAACATTGTTCGCAAGGAACCCTCTTCAGCTAAGCTGTGTATTAAATATAAACATGGATAATCAACAAAACATCCCAAAAATTGAATAATATTCGGATGATGCAATTTTGAATGTATAAACATTTCATGGTAAATGTGGGAATGCAAAGAACAGTTTTGAATCGTATTTTTATCATATGACTTTAAAGCTACTTTAGAACCAGATGCTTTTTCAGTAGCTAATAATGTTTTTCCAAATCTACCTCTTCCAAGGTCACGAATAATTTCAAAGTCATTTGCAGTGAAGGTTGTTGAAATTTCAGGAAATTGGATTCCAGCCATTGAACAAAAGTAAATCAACAATATTTTTTGAAAATATTAAAACCGTTTATTCGAGTAAGGAAAGAAAGATTAAATAGTAACCACATATATGCTCTTCTTAAAATAACATAAAACAAAGAATATCCAAACAAAAGATTAAATTTTGTTTACAATATCGATAGAACTAATAATTATTAACAAGAAAGTCTGCCATATAGACAGAATCTTTGAAATTTTATTTTCATGACGTCACTAACGCAAACGTTTTGCTGGAGCTGTGGAATTAACAGATAATTAACAAATAAGGTGCCCTGCTACATACAACTTCTTCCTATATGAATAAGTTAGTTGTACTAATTTATATACTCTGCGATCCCAGTAATTCGCGAACACTACAACGCAACTTTTGTGGGAGTAAATTTAGACCAATCAAGCAGAGAAATTACTTTTCATAGATCAATTTCAATTATAAATATTTCAGCTTCTTTTTTTGTCTGTGTAAAAAACATTAAATCATCAAGGTAAGGCGTTAAAATTTATTAATTTCCATTATAAAATTATATGTCCAAATATTGAAAGCCTTTGTTTACCAATAAGTAAAACATTTCATTTACTGGGGGAATAATTTATAGTAACGGATTAAATTGATTTAAAGAGGAAAGGACAGTAGGGGTAAAGATGTTTGGCTTTAAACCAACAGGGAAGCATGAGTTTTTCATTAAAGGTTACAGATCATAAATAATGAAAAATTAAATTTTATATTACACTGATGTTTTATATCATGATTCAATACTCTACCGAAAGAAACTCCAAGCCGAAAACAAACTTATGACATTTCAGAATGTAATTGAAAATGAATAAATAAAATTAATTTTATTTTAGATAATTTTAAAATGACTTACAGTCTTAATCTGATATCAGCTTAAGTTATATATTTTATTTTTTGGATATTGTGAAAAGTTGTAATATGTTATTTAAGTGTGTGGGATATTAATGTTACATTAAATGTAAAATTTGTGATACATTACATTCAACTATTTGTTGAATAAGCCGATATTATGTAAGTGGGTTTTCACATTTTGTACATGAATATTTATAAAATATACACTATATATCTAATGTGATGTAGAACACATTTGCAGTCCTACTAAGCATAATCGGCAGGCTCCTCTTTCTCCAAGAATAAGTCCTCTTCTACTCCCATTTTTTTAAAAATGTTATACCTGCGCAAATCATCTGCCTGGGTTCTTGCTCATGGCTTCGTCTGGCGAAAGCTTAAGCAGGCCTCGCGAGGGAGAAAGAGCGAGTGAAAAGGCCTGCTCTTGGGATCGTCGAACATGTACATTCGGTAAGTGAGGTCAGTATGCAAAGAAAACTGATGAATGGTAGAGTATTCCTTGAAAGGGGAAGTTTTAATGTACGGGACTAGTTCCGACTACATACAATGGACACGTACTGAAGTATTGCTACGGCCAGGCAGCAATTAAGTATTGCAGAAAAAAATTTGGACTTATTTACCTGTTGCCAAGGCAATTTGGGAAGTCAAGGGAGGATCTTGTCGTCTGCTGATAGCGAAAGCCACAGCATCAAACTCCAAGGATGTGATGGCTATTTTTATAATGTTGCAGGGGCTTTTGATAATGGCCAAAAGTCATAAGGGAGCTAAGGAGGTTGCAAAGTCTGAGGAGCCTCTTTCTTTTGATAGAGGATTATCTGTGGACTTATGCAAATCTACCAAACCGAATGGAGGTGGGAGAGAGCAAAGGTTAAGAAATATTAATTCTGATCTTTGGTGCAAGGAAACAGAATAAAAAATCTAACTGTCCCAGCCAGGACTCGAACCTGGATCTCCAGTGCCGATAGGACACTTGTGCGGGGAATTTAATAACTTATCAAATTTGTCTCGGCAGCATAAATGAAAAATGCACCGGCCCGGATAGAAGGAGAGCCAGGTTCGAGTCCTGGCTGGGACAGTTAGACTTTTTATTCTGTTCCCTTGCACTAAAAATTGTTAAAATTTACGTGGGATTAAATAAAACAAAAAAAACTTATAATATTAATTCTGATCTTTCTAACATTACTTTGCCTTTGAGAGAGTTTCTTGAAGGTCTCTTAGTATTGAACCCTAGGGTCTATTCTGCCAATCCATATGCGGAGGATTGTAATGGGCCTGCTCTTAAAATTGTTGAAAGCAGCAGATTACTAACCTATTGTGTTTATGGGCAATTTAGCAGTTCTGGTAGAGGGATCCTCAAGAGTAAATTTCAAAGAAGGTATGACAGCTGCTTTGAAAACAAACTATCACCAAATACAAGGGAGACAAAAACACTATTTTTGATAGGAAAAATTAATGAGAAATAGCTAACATGTCTGCATATCCTGAAGAGGTTATTCAGCTTAGAAAGAAGGTAACTTGGTGGACCAAGGTTAAATGGGAAAAATAAGATATATTAGGCTAGAAACTTTCTGGAGATTAGCTTCACTACCTGGTTCTTGACACAGGCAAGCCATTGCTGATGTCCCAGCCCATCTTGTAGCCTGAACCTCTAATAAATTTAGTTTCTTTTGTATTTTGAAGTCAAATGAAGATTCAACATGCAACACAGTCCTTAAAATGGCTCCTTCGTGATTCCTACAATAGGCTTTCGTGTTTTATCAAAATTTAAATACTTAAATTTCATGATTTCTAATTTTGAGAAATTAGAAGAGGGAAAGAGATTAAGTTCAAATTCACGATATAATGCATATCACTGTTAAAGTTACCACTTGATATCTTAAAATTTTAATTTTTATTGACATATAATTATTAGTTAGTATAATCCTGTTATCACATTAGCTTTCAAACAGTAATTTTTGTGAATTATTGCATGGTAATAATGTGGGATATTAATTTTATAAATATTATTTATTTTGTGGTCTTTAATCCCACGTAAATTTAGATAATTTTTAGTGCAAGGGAACAGAATAAAAAATCTAACTGTCCCAGCCAGGACTCGAACCTGGATCCCCTGCTATCCGGGCCGGTGCATTT
>KZ807792.1:61302-107102 GCA_000696205.2 Oncopeltus fasciatus | reverse complement strand
GCGGGGAATTTAATAACTTATCAGACTTGTCCCGGTAGCATAAGTGGTAAATGCACCGGCCCGGATAGCAGGGGATCCAGGTTCGAGTCCTGGCTGGGACAGTTAGATTTTTTATTCTGTTCCCTTGCACTAAAAATTATCTAGTGGGATATTAATGTTGAATATTGTGTTGTTTAATAAGTTAAATATATATTTTGTGATACATTATATTAAACTGTTTGTTATGTAAGCGGATATTATGTATGTGTTCTCCTTTAAGAACGCTCTTCTTTAGTTTAGAGTAATGAAACTCAATACATCATATTGATTAATAAATTTATTGAAAAAAGATATATTTTAGAGGTTATACAGCAAAATTGAAAATGAGAGCAGGGTTATCCAGAACTTTATATTATTAAGTTTCGTTTTCATAATCAGTTCTAAAACCTTATTCAATGAAATTTTATCAGTAAGATTGGTACTACCTAAAATGATTTTATAATTTATTTGATAATAAATACAAGCAAGAAGCTACATTGACCGAACACCAACAAAAAAACATCTAATAATAATATCTATAGTAAAAAAAAACTATTGTAGAATATTCCTAACTAATGAGTCTCTTAAGCACTATAACTTAGTTTTGTATTTAATTATATTTAGATATTTGTCTATGATAAGCATCTTCCATTTAATATATACTGCAGAAACTGTAAAAGTAAGCACATGAATATACTTTTTGAAATTAACTTAAGAATTCAACTATCTAAGATGATTTGAGTTCCTGTACATGAGGCTTCGTTTCACAGCTTATTTCTTCTTTCTTTCTTTTTTTGTTAGTTGAATTGGAAATGACTTAGATTTTTCTAGAGGTAACAGCTCTATAAGTAGTACCTTAGGAACAGAGATTTATTTTTCAATAAATACCTGCCTAGCTCAGGTCTTGAACCTGTATTTCCAGGCTGTGGAATTCTATACAGTACCTTGGACTTGACAGAAATTCTCAAGGCCTAAATCTTTATTTTATAATTGCTCATAATGAGTTACTAGTTATTAAAAAATACTTGATTAAATAAAAATAAAAATGTTTTAATGAACTGATAATGGATAATAACCTTATGAATACAACAGCAATAGTTCAGAATAGTGTTTAATTAAAAGGTGTAACCTCTATATCAATCTATTTATTAACTGAACTATCCAACTTTACATATGTACCTAGTAACTTTACTAAAGCCTGTAGCCTTTTTTCTTTTGAAACTGAAAGCTTACTTATTACCTTATTTACTTTTCTTTAAACAATGATAATGTTGCCTCACAACTCATCCATTACTTAATTTCATAATATATTAGCGGGGTTCCTCTGCTACTTTGACTATGCCTCCAAGAATTTAGTCAAAATTTTGTATCCATACATGGTGTACCCATCTCTCTTTCCTCTGAAAAGTGACTTCATTCTTCATAAATCTATCATGACACCACTTTTGATTATTCTGGCTTTTTCTCATACATTTTCAGGAATATTGGGTTTTAATTTCTCAATAGTTATTGGTAACTTTGAACCGAGAATGCAGGACTATATGAATTGGTCTGGAGATTATTTTAAGCCTGTAACTGGTGAATTACAACAATTGAACCAACTAATTCTAAATCTAATTTTGAATCTTTGCACTTCAATAACATGGTTTTAGCTATCCCTACAGCCTTCTCAGCTAGGCCTCGAAACTTTGGATAATATGGACTAATTAGCTACCAAAAAATTAGTCTTTACAAATTGTTTAATTTCTAAACTAGAAAAGTACATGATTGGTAATAAGTAGATGAGGAATTCCAAACTTGGAGAAATTTTTTTAGCCCCTGATGACCTCAGACATTTTTATGTCTTAGTGTATTTATTTCTTACTATCTGGAATAGTAACCTTAATAATTAAATAGAATTGTCCATTCCACTAGGTTATATTGGCTTCTAACTTAGCAAACGGGATTCTTTTACTGGAAACATCATACTGAGAGAGAAAGGAATTAAAATATTATTGCTACAAAAATTCCTGAATCTTAATAGCTTCTTCATGCTGGGCTGTCCAATATCAAGAAAAGAGACCCCCTTCCTCAGAAGCTCTTTCAAAGTAATGTTAGAAAGATCAGAAATAAAATTTCTTAAATAATTGACCATCCCGAGTAATCTTTGTACCTCTGCTTTGGACTCAGGCATATGAAATTGTTTTATAAAATTCTTTCGAACAGAGCTCATCGCTAAATTTCATCCCTAGGTATTTTATTTTATATAAACAATATTGAAATTTATCAAAGTTAAATTTTATATTCGATTCCCGAGCATGTTTTAAAACCCTTTTAATAGTTGCATTGTGTTTCTCTGAAGTTGAAAAAGTGACACAAATTAAAATGAACAGTAGCCCCCGAAATGTACCAAAAATATTAAATTCTAGCTTATGAAACAACTCGAGAAGGTTTTTCAGGCCAAATGGTGATTGCAAAAATTTATAAGTTCCAAGATTTGTGCTGACATTGCAATATTCAGTTGACTCCTCATTTCCTCATGGGTACTAAAACCCATCTTTTATTACTAATAAGTCATACAAATCGGGCAAAAGATCACGTCGGAATTGTCTCTCATTTCTTGATAATAAATTTGTTCAAATGAGCTGGGGTCTATGGACATGCATAAAGATCAATTTCTGAGGCGACAACATTCAAAACCCACTTCACCAGTTCATTTACCTTTTTAATAATTCTGTGTTTTTAAAAATTATTTAAATATTCCTTCATTTTTAATAGCATCTAACTAGCTGAGCTAGCATGAAAAATTGCGTACTTAGTCAATTTAATTTTATATTTATACAGAAAACATACAACTCATTCGAAAACATCCTTATAACTTTCATAAAACTTTATTTTAGAACAATTTTTAACAATCAAGCTGAACACATAACTTGATGCCTAAAATAAGAACAGTATTTTCTTTCAATACATAAATTGAATATTTTTCTTGATTTCCCCATTAGAAATTAAGCTCTCGCTAAACCTATTGGGACAATTGTGATCGCCCAAGCCTTCAGTTATGAAGGGATCTTGGAAATATTTTTGCTAATCCCAAATGCTTAACATATTTGAGGGCTAGTATAACTAGTTTCACATCTGAATCTAATTTAAAATTAATTTTATCCCCCCCCTCCCCATTAACAGGTAAGTAATCAGGCTTTTTGTATTTTAACCCCTTGTCCCACCGAGCTCGCTTAAAATACAGGCTCTTCTTAAGTAGTGGCGATTGATGGCAGCAGGTAAAATACCTAGCGGGCCCACCGCAATGCTTGTATTTCTTCTTCATTCCGGCAACTGATATCTCCTTTGCTGACTCCTTACTTGGTGCAGATCAGCTACTCCTTAGTTTAGGCGTCCATGCTAACCTTGGCCATTAGTCATGAGCTCCCATGACTTACAACATGTTATAATTTTCTCCAGCGAGACTAATTCTCAAAGTAATTTTTCACGAACTGCACTAGAATTTATGAAACAGTTTCCCAAAACAATTTGTGATTTTAATAACTTCTTCTCTTGATCCTCAAGTTGCAAGATGATTAGAGATTTGAGACAAGCAAAAAAAAAAAAATGCTCAAAAGATTCATCTCTGCTTCTTGTTGAAAAATGTATTTATTTTAAAAAATTAAAATTTTACTGTTTTTCTTTGGCATGCTGAGACTCTTCCAACCCATCCAGAATATGATCAACAGTTTCTTCTTGGAGCCGCAAATCTGATATCGCCCATTATAATTTCATAACTTCAGGCCATAGAAGATTCTTCAACAGGGCTACCCTAGTTGGCTGTGACTTCTTCGAATTATTATTTTTTGCAAAGTATATGAAAACCTTATCCTTGAATTCCTGAAAGTATTCACACAGGCACTCTTCCATCTTCAAACCTTGTGGCTTTGAAGTCCATGTCCTCAATTTCCACTTTAATCAGTTCTATCAGATCTAAATCTAAATCTACAGCGCCATGCTTAATTAATAGGTTTTTTTTTTTTTTTTTTTTTTTTTTTTTTGCTGTGTTAGCCTCCCTTGCAACCACTAAGGGTCATTGGAGGGAGGGGCTATCTACAGGTTGCCACCCTATTTTAAACACCCATGGCTCAGGACAACCTTCTATATTATAAATAAAAGATTGACCTGGGCGGGATTTGAACCCGCGGCGTCAGGATTGCGAGACCCGTACGGATCCCCTGAGCTATCCCGGCGCCCCAATTAATAGGTTTAACAATCTTTTAACAAGGCTTTTGAACAATCTCTTTATTTACTAAACTATTCAACTTTACATACCAACTGTACCTAGTAACCTAACCAAAGCCTGTAAACTAACAAATAGTATTTCTAGAAAGATTCCTTAAGGTTCAAATTACTAATATACTTTTTTTAACACAAAAAAAAAAAAAAAATGTAATACTACTGTTGGCAATCATATTGCCACACATTTATTTTGACAATTATTTAGGACCGAAATATACAATAATATACAAGCAAATAAAAGTATCTTCTAAGCATCTATTTATTTTTACAAGCTAATAAAAAGTTATATACATTTATTTGACATGAAAATCTTCATAATTTCATTTAATTGAAACTTTATATTAGAAGAACAAAAAAGCTAGTTCTATTAAAATAAATATACACACATACTTACATAACTATACACCCATATTCATAAAATGTTGCAAATACATATAACATAAAAAGAATCATAAGTCCTAGCCTTGAGATGTTCCTGGTGAAGAAAGTGAGGTTCCTGCTGAATCATGTGATGTTCCTGGTAAGGGTTCACGTGATGATTCCACAATGAGAGTACTATAAAAAGAAAAAAAAACATATATGTGAGTGTGTGAACTTATTTTATTTATTTACTAGACCATTAATTAAATACACGCACTTAATGAGTCCTAAAACCTCAAAGACAAGCTCCCCTAGTTCAAAGAAAGGAGTATTTTGATATAATTTCTGACTTTAATGGAACCCCGTATGCATTACCTTGACAGACTCTGTAAGTTTCTTATGACTTACAACAATCACTGAGAACCTAACTCAAAGAAAATTCAGCAGATATTAATTATTTGAAGGTAGTCCGTTACCTTCATTAAGAGAAGAGAGAAGTTGTTCGGCTTTATGATTTCATCAACCCACTCATAAGCAGGACAAACAATTATATCTATATTACTATAAATTAAAAAAATTATGTTTTAGAGAGAAAATTTAACAAAAAACTGGAAACTTACCGTAGACATCTAATAATCCATTCATGAGTTAAAATATCTGAAAGAGGCATTCTTTGGTCTGGTTCATATACCAAAAGTCTGGTTACCAAATCTCTGGCATCATCATTTACGTATTTAGGAAATTTATAATCAACTTTATTAATCCTGATCTTCATTACTTCTTCTTTATTATGGTGGAATGGACTTTTTCCTGTCAGTAACTCAAAAATGAGAACTCCTACGCTCCAGATATCAATTGTGTGATCATAATAGCTATGATTTATGACTTCAGGTGCAAGATATTCTACAGTGCCACAGAATCCCCTATCACGGCTGCAAGTAGCATAAGGCCAGGAAAGGCCAAAATCACTAAGTTTGACATTCATGAAGCGGTCTACCAAAATATTTTCGGGCTTGACATCCCCATGGCAATATCTGTGACTGTGCAGATACAATAGTGCATCAGCAGTTTGCCTAGAAAATTTTGCTGCAGTTAATTCATCAAAACGATTATATTTTTGTTCTTGGAGCATTTTAAACAAGCAGCCATTTTCTGCAAATTTGTGAACTAAATATATATAATCATTGTCATGAAAATATGTCAAAAACAAAATAATATTTGGATGGAAGAGTTTTGAATGGATAAATATTTCGTGGAAAACTTGAGTATGCATATCTGTTTGGTCTATGACAGACTTCTCCAACTTTTTAATTGCCACTTCAAAACCCGATTCCTTTTCGATTGCAAACCAAACCTTTCCAAACCTGCCATGCCCTACGACTTTAACGAAGTTGAAGTTGTCAGCAGTGAAGACTCTAGGAGTAACTTCGTCATCCGATTCATCTGAAGAGGATGAACTATCAGACATTTTACTGAATTAAGTCTACCAAATTTAAGTGGAAATGCAAAATAACACACAAATCACTCAATCATTATTAAGAGTATCACTTTTAAAGTTTGTTGAGCAATCAGTAGTCATAAGTGATAAAAAAAAAGGATCAAACAAAACACTGTCACTAAAGAATCAAATACTACAAAACGTTTAAGCTGCTTATAAGTCCATAGAGCAAATAATTCTTTATACCGTTATTTTGACGTGACGGTTATTTAAAAGTCACAACTACTATTTATATGACGTCATATAAATAAAAACCAAACCCTTTCATTGACACCACATGAAAATAAAAATATATTTAAATACACATTCGAACATAGTTTTCAATAACTAGAACTCAGCGGGACAGAAAATAAATATATCTTTTCAATTTACTCGATATAATGAGTATTTCAAAATCGTATAAAATCACGAAGAAGTCAAAACAAAAACAAATAAGCGTAAAATAAAAATAGAATAAAATTCTGTAAGTTTTTAAGCATTAACTCTTTTTTTAATCCAATTTCGATTTTTCTTGTCTGTGATTACTCTTCCTTTGTTTAAACAGAAACAGGGAACTCAAATTGCGTTCCTTAAGTGAGTTCATTATATATCGGTTGTAAAACAAATGTGTAATTTATCCAACACACATATATGCTTCTTGAACTTGTCAAATTCAGATATTTATTTGTAAATAATCTTTAAGTTTTTCTATTCTTCACACTAGTCTTAATTTTAACAAACTACTTTGGTTATTTGTATCATGAGTAATTGAATTAAATTTTGGAATTCCCTGAGTTATTTTTTTCTAATTGAGTCTTGAGTCCTGAGTTTTGTTCATAATTTTGGTGATAATATATGTTGAAGACTGCTATTATTTACCAATAAAATAAAAAATGACTATTCAAATGGAGAGTTTTTTTTACCGTAAATATTATTATTAGATTTTTTTTGTTGGGTTCAGTCAAGGTAGATCTAAAAAAAAAAACTAATTAAAAAAATGTTTATTTGTAAAATTTGTATTTTTTTGGATCTACCTTGAAGGAACCCCAACAAAAAACATTTAATAAAAAATGATTATTTTTGGCTTTAATACTTCTACTGAAATTTTAGCATAAATTAAAGCAAGAGTGAATTTTTCGTTATAGAACGTGTGAAATTTCTTCTATTTTATTTTTCAATTGCCAATATTGATTAAAATAGATTTTAAATAGCTATGCAGTTGAATAAACAGTGTTGAAGTTCAACAAATATACAATATATTTACGTACAAAACCCCGCTTAGCTGTAGCAATAAGTGTGTGGTAATTAATAAATTATTCACGAAAGTGTTGTACGGTACACTTATTTCAGACTATTATAAAATGAAAGGTATCGTAAATGCTTGCTAAAACTTGTTTTACGTCATATCCTTTCTAGAAAAACAATATGCATTGTTTTCGTTAATCTGTACTTCTCTGTACTACATATTCCCAACTTTATTAACTATTAATCACAAATAAATACTTTTTAAAAATTATATTATTTCTCTTCGGATTAAGAATAATCAATTACTTCTTTAGTATGTTTTTCAGAAAGTAACTTACAGAGCTGTTATGATCTCAGGATTCATGTTGCAATGTAGAAGGCAGTAAGTTAGGCTAGTTTCTTTTGGTTGAATAGTCTGTGAAAATGCCTGGGTTTTCAGACAAGGTTGGTATTTGTATTTTATATAAATCGTTATTATTAATTTTTCTCTTCAGTATTATTACAGATCATTTTTTCACCGTTCTAAATTTGTATTAAACCTTTTATATTATTTTGAACCTAGGGAAACATTTTAACCTCAATACACGTGGTTAGTTAGTGCCTGATGAATTGTTTTCTTGAAGTTCGTATATGTGGAGTGAAACTAAATTCTTGTTGCATTTATTCTTTTTAGCCCATCTTAATTGATGGTAAAGGCCACTTGCTTGGAAGATTAGCTGCCATCGTTGCGAAAGCAGCCCTCAATGGCAATAAGGTTGTTGTCGTGAGGACGGAACAGATCAACATATCTGGTAATTTTTTCAGGTAAGTCTTTTTCTTACGCGTCTTCTGCTAGAATTACTTATAACTCATAATATATAGCTCTAAGATTATTTTAGTTGGGGTTCTCCTTTTGAACATAATATATAGCGTGTTTGTATCTCAATGACCTATTTTAATAGGAATTTTTACATTATTTGTAAAGCTACTGTTTAACAATTAATATAACAAATAATTCATGTTTTTTTTCTTAGAATTTTATTTAATCCTTTAACGGTTGGGTGGATTTTCCTGATATGAAGGGTTAAGTGGGGTTGGATCAGACCCCACTCTCCAAATACCAATTTTTCAGGGTAAAATAAAAAAGGAATAATGGGGAAACGTTTTATTATCTATCAAACACATTGTAGTTTTTATAAAAACGTATTTATTATTTTTATAGACTATAGGTAGGAACTAGATTACAAAAATAATATAACAGAAACATCCCATATAAGTGAAATTTAAAACAAGTATAATTCAGTAGATTCAGTCAATAACTAGGAACTTAGTGCTTCAGAACTTCTACAGATAGGAACTAATGAGAAACATCTCTTACCAATTGTATAAAATATAGTGTCAGCCGTTTTGAAATGAAATACAAAGTTCTCAATAATCAATGTAAAAGGAAGAACTTCATTTCACTAAATGATTAGGATTAAATAATAAATGATATTTTTATCCTGGAAACGAGTACATAAAGTTGTGAAAATAGATAATTGGCACAATTTATCACATCTCAGTTTCATTTCAGCCAGGGCAAATAATAATAAAAATCCTTTTATTTCAACTTCATCAGTTGTTGAAAGAAACCTCTGGATCGAATTGTACTTTCGCTTAGATTTCTCGATTTCCAGATTTGTATTTAAAACAATTTTATCAATAATTTTTGAATCTATAAATAATAAAATATTTCTAATTCACTAGTGACCTCCCCTGCTTCTCCGCGTGGCCCAGGAAGATGGATAGTAATATTTGACTGGTGTCCTTGAAAATTTTGAATGGATTGGTTTGTTTGTCCATATTGTTTCTAAGTCTTTACCTAGTTCAAAATTTCTGTCATCATCTATATCAAAATCGGCCGCTCCTGCCGCACAATGAAATGCATCATTCTCGTTGTCACTATTTGAAATCAAACCGTCATTGGTTTCTGATGAGTTTTCTTCATCGAAATTGTCGCTATCCTCTGACTCAGCCTCCTGCCTCTTAAGTTCATTGTATATCTCCTCAGGAGTTCTAAGAAGTTGAGGTGCCATTTTTTTTCTTTACTAGAAGAGAAAGAAAAACTTATATGTAATATAAACTTTCATATGGCGTTGAATCCCCCCACAAAAGAAACTAATAATTGTATTGTAAACAGTAATGTGGAGTCAGATCCCGAGCGCGGGTAATGTAGGGTTTAGATAGAGAAGGTAGCTCAAGGTCACTCACTAGACTGAGGTGGCGTTCTCGGGATGATGGTAGGGTACTTGCGAACCACAGCGCTCGGAGAAACGAGTGGGGGTTTTAGGCAAAACAGATTTGCTGGTGTCGGATCCAACCCCAACCTTACCGTCAAAGAGTTAATAGTGTTAAATACAAACTTAAAATTTCAATAACTTTTTAATGAACAAAACTTCGGCTTTCCTGAATTATCAAATAAGTTTGTAAATTTTATTTTAAATGAATCCCGTCCTGGAAGAGAAGGGATTATCTGTTGATTTACACAGTGTGGAATATGGTTATCCTTCCAAAATACCATGATGGTGGAAGGAAGGATCCCTGAGAGGAAAAAATGTGGGTTGGGGGTTAGATCTAAAGGAACGAGCATAGCACCTTAAGTGAGATTATTTCATCATTTATACTCAACTAGACCCTATTTGAAGAAGGTTGTTTTGAGGTTCACGTGGGCTTCGACGGTCGTCAGAAGTATTTACTGTTTCTTCTTCCGGGTTGGACCATGGCAAATAACACCAATTTGACACGGTCCAACCCCAAAGAAGAAATGGTAAATAGAAGGTTGTTTTGCGGGTTGATTCCTGGTTTGAAGGTAACTGCATACCATTTTTGAATGTTTGTTCCATGTACAGCTGAGTGGTATGAGCTAAAATCAGACCAGCGAGAGCTTCACACAATGAGAGCTAGACATGACATCCAAAACTATAGTTGACTGGAATAATTACATGCGTGAAGTGTATGTTTTATTTGGTTGAAGCAAAAAACACTGGCATGATCGGAGATGACAAAATAGTAGAAATATGAGAGAGTTAATTTTCAAAGCGTAAAAATAATGCTGGCCAGGCCTTGCCACAAGATCTAGATCTAGGAGATTCAAATGAGTTGTGTAGAGAAACAAATGAGACATTTTTGGTTAGAATACCTAATCGAAGACTCTTATGGAGCAAATCCCTAAACCTGGAAGCACTTTCATGTCAGATTCAAGGAATTTTTCTACCTCCATGCTCTTAAAATGGTCCTTTATGTCTAGTGTGATTTTTTTTTTTTTTTTTTCAAGTAGCAATAGAAGGAGCTAATGTTTTTAGGGCTGGCTAATCTTACTTAAGGGCTTTGAAAATTAGTTACATCTTTAGGATATTCTGTTCTGCCAGACATCTTTAGTTTCTTAAAACTGATTGTTAGTGCACTTATATCTAATTATATTAATTTTCGAGTGAGTTATGAATACAAATTTTATTATAATGTTGAACTACTATATAGTAAATAGTAGAAAAAAAAATATCAAAGTTTATTAGTTAGGGTTCATTTTAATACTCCCAAGGGTATTAAACACATTTATTGCTGAGAGATGGGGGACCATAATTTCCTTGGTTCCAAAGTGAGAGAGAGTACTGAAGATGCATGAATCCTGAAAATAGAGTGGTAGAGGATTTCTGTCAGAATGTTCTTCGTTGGTAAACACCACATTTTGGTAGCAAGTGGTATTAAGCATTCAGATGAATTAATGATCTTTATGAATTTAAAGATATGTGTTATTGTTAATTTCATAGCCTGAAGATGCAGAAATAATAAGAGGTTGCAATAAAGTTTTTAAAAAAGCAGGAAAACTACATTTTTTGCAGAACCTATATTATTGTAGTATTGCTAGTTAAGCAATATTTTGTGAATTAGTCAATAAGAATTACTAATGCTTTCTTTATATTATAGGAGTAAGCTGAAGTACTTATCATTCTTACGAAAAAGGTGCAATGTGAATCCTGCTAGAGGCCCCTTCCATTTTAGAGCTCCCAGTAAGATCCTTCACAGGACTATCAGAGGTGAAGTTAATGTCACTTAACAATTTATTTCTTGTATAATTATTTTATGGATTGATGTATAAATAACTGTTTTTTGCTGCCTTAAGTTATCTCAAAAACTTTTAATACTGTCCTTCATTTTCTCCATTAAGCATTGAATAGCTTCTTAATAAACATTAATCTTGATAATAAGGCAGCCAGAAATATATATATATTTTTTTCCCCCTGTTAAAATAAATCTGTTTATTTCCTTGTGGATGTTAAAGTAAACCTCATATAAATATACCTAAATGCTTTGTAATATTCTGCTTGCTTGAATTAATTGATAAAACTAAACTTAAATATTCTAGTTATTGATTATTTTGCTCTGTAGCTTTAAAAAATTAATGTATTTATTTCTGAGCTTTGTTGATGACCATGTCATATATCAAAATAAATCTTTTTGTGGTTGTGAGTTATAGGCTGACAACCAAAGAAAGTAGTGTATTTACATTTATTTCATTTCATAATTTTGTTGTCATTAATTGTATAAAATGATTTTGTAGGCATGCTTCCACACAAGCTTGAACGCGGGAAGGCTGCACTGCGCAGGATAAAGTTGTATGAGGGAATTCCTCCACCATATGATCGCAGGAAGCGAGTAGTAGTCCCAATGGCAATGCGTCTCCTCTGCCTTAAGCCAGGTCGTGCCTATTGCCATCTTGGGCGACTTTCATCTGAGGTTGGTTGGAAATACAAGGATGTTGTACGTGCACTTGAAACCAAGAGAAAGGTCAAGGCTGTTTTGAGTATTCGAAAGAGAAATGGTTTGAAGGTATTTGTCTTTATATATTCAATTTTTGATTTAAGACTCTTGATCTGCATATTTTTTATTTTAGCCAGACTGACAAACAGAAAAATAAATTTAAATGAGGCAACTTCTTATCAGCTTCAACTATTTATTCAATTTAAATGACCATTAGAGGCTGACTAGTTCAATTATTTTCTTTTTCATAAAAAAATTAGTTTACCAAAATAAAAATAACTTATAAGCTCTCACAGTAACTCTTCTAAAAGTAATTTTTTTTTTTTTTTTTTCGGAAGGTGTGTCAAAGCAAGAGCTTTTTGCTTAGTGTTTTAGGAGGCTGCATACCTCATATGTCTCTGTACCTGACTTTTATGACCATGTATATGGATATCTTTTCACAAAATTGTTGAGATTTTTGTATAAGTTTTTTTTTCCCCCTCTTATAATCTTGTGGAGGCAAATTTTACAATCTTAAAAATATCAATGTATTGAAGTGATACTTCTCTAGTTTTTCAACCATGATTCAGACATACTAAATGATAAATATTAAAATTTCCGTAAATGGTTATGATCCTCTGGGGGTTTTGAGTGGCTTTTTTGGTATACTATTTAATTTTCACAATTGCTGGATTTTAAGGTGCAGTATAGTTTTTAGTCCCATTTTTAAAATTTATATTTGCTATTTTGCCACTAATTATTATTTATTTTTTGTTTCAGAAAATTACAAAACAAGCAAAACAGAAGATGTCAAAGGCAACTGCACCGTATTCTTCAGTTATTAGTTCATACGGTTATCGATAAACTTTTGTTACTTGATTAAACTTTTTTAACAGTATTATGGTTTATTTTAGTATTTACTTAACCTTAATATAATCATAGTTACTTTTTATACTGCCTATGTTAAATTTTTGGGAATATGGTTTCCTGACAGCATTTCATATTCATAGAGGCTACTCATACTTTGCAGAATAAGAATTAAATTTTGGGGAGGACTCAAACTATTATATCAGGAGGATTCAATAGACTAGTCCTATAGATGTCAAGAAAACCACCTAAATAATTAATTGCTTTCTGTTGTGTCTGGGGGGGGTAAATTAGCTATATGGACTTTACCGGCTCAAGGCAGAAAGACAGCAGGGATAGGGATCTAAGATCAACTGGGATAAAGAGAATGTGTATTTAAATCCTAAGAATTTTACACTTCTTTTGTCTTGTTAAACACAAGGTGTTGTTGGTCTCGGAATAGTCCTTCATCTGAGATAAATGGGGGGGGGGGGGTTGAAATGAACAGTAGAGAAATGCAGACAGTACCTAAATCTGCATAAATTCTATCTCCTAAACTATCTTATGCTTACTTCAGAATTTATATGCAGCACTCTGGACCTAATATATTGCCCTAATTTTGTCTCCCTTTCTACATGTCTAACTCTCGGGGGAGCAATTATATTGAAATAAATGCAAGTATTTTTGTTGATAAATAAATTAAATATGAAGTAATTTTACTCTTGTTGCATTTTATAAAGTTGGAAAAATTTAAATGTCGGTGTTTTTTCATAACTATTATGGGTGAATTTTATTTTAATTAAGGGGGAAAAAAAGAGTATCAGGAAGCAAATAGCTAAGGTAGCAAGAATAGTTCAGCAACCTGTTAGAACTAACTTTTAGTAAAGAAGAAATTTAAATAATTATTTTGTAAATTAGTTCAAAATGGTCATCCTCACAAAAATCATAGTGCTTTTAGATATTGGTTGGTTAATATATATACCTCTCTGCTTGGTCATAAATAGTGATCATAAAGTAACTTTCTTTTAATGTTAGCTACACTAAAGGGCTTTAATGTGCATTAGACTATAAAAAAATTTATACACTTCAATGTATTTAAATGTAAAAATAAATTTAGGGATACAATGATTGCCCTGGTGACAGTCATTTCTATCCAATCAGGACTACTGAACAATTTTTAATATATTTGAAAAGTAATAAAATAAAAAATGAATATATTCAATGAAATGCTAGGATAGAAAGATATAGTAACTATTTGCTCAATTCTGAAAATTGTAATAATTGAAATTAATTAACAAATAAGTGAGAAGCATATAATAAAAACTGGGTAAATTTCAGCCTTATTTTTATATTGTTAGCTAATTGAACCGAATATAACCATTTCAAAATAAATAAATATGCCAATGGGCAATAATTAGTTGTTGAAGATTATTAATTTTTAAAAAGCAGGTCCTCCCTCTACATATACTCATTATTAAATTGGTCAAAAAATTTACCAGGATGTTGAAATATAAGACAAATTAGTAAATAAATTAAATGCTGCTAAATGTAACCATAAAACTGATAGGGAAACTGGAACTTGATTAAATTCCACTTACCTCTGGGCCTGGTAATCATTCTCACATACACATGTGCAGCTCAATGTCTTAATTCAACATTCTTCCTCAAATAAACAAATGAAAAAGTGTCAAAGAAAAACCTTTGAAACACAAATGAAAGACTGACATTAAATCCAATGTTAATTTTTTTTAATGTTTTATTAATAGAATTTTGAATTTTTCTCTGTACGGTTTCAAATCGAGTCAGTAAAATTGTTAATATTTAGCTTCATTTTTATTAATGTTTTATTGAAATTCAGACTTTGATTTTTACTCTTCGACAAACTTAAGGTTTTATTTTCTAAAAATTTGTTTTAAAACAATATTCGGATTCGGCATAAAAGTTGATAAAATAAACACAATTTTCTTTCGGAATATGCATTTTTAAAAGTATTCTACAATGTTTCAGCTTAAATTTTAGCAGAATTACAATGCCGTGAGAAGATATGAAAAATACAACAGTTAGTAATCAAAACAAATAAAATTTTACAGGAAAATGTGCAAATGAATATATGAAAAGTTTTTAAAAAAAAAGGGTGATATATATATATGGTTTATAACTGCTCCCATATTTCAGTCATCAAAAACATTCTTTTACCTCTAAGATATCATAATATACTTTCAATTTACTTGTCTTGTAGTAATTAATGTCTAGTTTATATAACTACCTAAAATCAAAATTTTAGTAACTGATAGTTTTGTTGGAGTGATACATACACAATTTTTTGATGCTTAGTTTTATAAATTAAGGATTCCCTTGAGTTTATTTATACATGCTCCATATTAAGTGAGCTAAAATATGAATGTAGTAAGTGCAAGTATTATTGGCTAAATAACATTTAATAAGAAATAGTACTTAGAACTTTAAGTATTCAAACAAAGGGTTTAGGAAACAAAGAAAAATATTACATTTATTTTGATTAAATATAAATCTAGTAAAAAAAATTAATCATAAAATATTTGATTATCCTTTTAGTCACTTTCCATTAATATGAAATTAGTGGTAACTAGTTTTGCCAAACTTCTAGGAAAAATGATAATCATTAAGTATGCAAAGAAGATAATTTAAAATAATGTAATGTAGGCATAACATTTTAAAATCCACTTAGTAATATCAAAATAACTACTTTAGAATATTTAAAAAAAAATAAGTTAAAGCTAAATTCAAGTTTAACAACATAATACTGAAAATGTACAGTAAATTATTTTTATAAGTAATTCTTGAGTTATTTGTTTCATAAACATATTTATGATTAATCAATGTTACATAAATGTAACATAGAGCTTATGCTAGCCTTTGTGCCAATTAAGTGGATTTGCCATGACTGTAGACTTAGGCAAAACTTTCCCAGAATGGAGGCGCTCAGCAAACACTGAAGCGATTGGATCTGCGCCCACAGTCACTGCAGCTATCACCTTATCTCCTTTGCAAAAGTAAGAGGCATATTTCAGATTATCTAGATCACCACCACTGACTATGTCATCATAACCCCTGCTGTGACCTGTAATATATTTTTATGGTTAGATAAGTTTGATTAATTATTTTTTCTTTAAAATTTAATTATTGAAGGGGTTACCACGGATACTTTCATAAAATGGAATTATCCATGGTAACATAGACCACAAAACATAGTTTTACAATTCATATCCATCAACACAATTTATTAAATATGTTATAAGCTAATTAATAATGAGAGCAGGGAAATTACACTAAAACCANATGCAGATAGCTCCTCCCTCCATGACCCTAGATGGTTGAAAGGGAGTAAAAAAAAAAAGTTTTCCATTCCCCATAACAATGTAAAAACTACTAAAACATTCTTACATGCAAGTCATTCAATAAAATAATAATAGTCACATATTAACAAATTGGCTGTAATTCATACAGTCAATTTTTAGCTTATGCACTTTAGTCCACAGGCTTGTCAAATTTACAATAGAATCAATTGCTAATGATATATATATATATAATAAGCCTTAACACAAGAATGACCCACTGAGGTAACTCTTATAAGAACACACTATTGTATATAATTAATTTTCCTGGCATCTAGTTCAAGTATGCAGGTCCCTGAGACCCCACTTTGTCAATTGTGTCACTCTTCTTTTAAGTTAGGTCTTTTATTTATACATTATTGATTAACATAAAGTGATTTACGTGTAAGATTATTAAGTTAGTTCACTGTTAGTATAATGGAGAAATCAGTCAGAATTCAGCCAATAAGTTAATGAGAACACATTTGTGAAAAAAAGTTTTTACTTTTGCCAACACCTAAATTTTAGGCCTTTAAGTGTGTGTTATGAAAAATATTTTTTTTTTAAATACTATAAATAGGCAAAACTAAACAGAATGAGGTGTGTAATGGAGTCAGTAGGAATAGTTTTCTCAAAGGGAATATAATAAGAGCTTTGTTTTTAAAATAGTTCCTTGAACTCAAGGCCGTTTAAATATTGTCATATAGAACAATATAAAAGTCCTTTCCCTTAAAAAGCCATGCCTTAACTTTTGAAAAGGTAAACTGTAACTATGATTTTCAATTATTGTTTTCCCCTGCCTCATTTCAGTATTTTTCTAGCCTACTAGTTATAATTCTATAGGTCAGGGAAATGCTGGCCTAAAAGGAGTTGTCACCATTCTTCAAAAGCACCCAAAAAACCTATTGATGGCCTTCCATATTTTTTTTTAGTATGCTTGGCAAGTTCACGGTAAATACCTAAGTTTTGTATGATTTAGAAAACACTGAAAAGAAAGTAAAAACAGGGTTTATTGAGTCAACATTCATTACGTGGGAACCCCAAATAAGAGTTGATTGCAGATATGGATCATAACCATGAGAAGGTCATTGCACTTTAAAACCATAGGATTTTAATCTATTGGAAGATAAATAGTTACAACCTCATAAGGACCAACCAAGGAAGAGATGTTAATTTTGCCCCCAAAAAAATATAAAAAAACAAATACAGTTGGTAAGACCTGTAAAGCACCAATGTGCCAAGAACACTGGTTGTAGGTTGGTTGTCAGTCTATTAGTCAGTTGTGACAAATTAATTTTTTTGCAGATATTAATATAATTTATGTTGCTTTTTCATTAAAAAATTAATTTTTTTGACTAATGTTAAATAATTAATGACTCCTAGACCCCTGCTTGTCTAATTAAATCTAAAAAATTAGTGTATCATAACAATAAATAAATTATTATATGTATCATAATAGTTAATATTTTTTTATGTTTGGTACTAAGTTTGTTTAAATAAGAATGATATGTTATGGTAACAGAAATAATAATAATTATTATTATTTTGGTGAAATAAAATAATTTTAAAGGTTATTCAAAATTAACTTGTTTTATTTTAACTCAATGCATTTTTGTTTTTTCTTGAATATTAAAATTTTTAAACACTGCAGATTATATCCTTCATTTTCATCTTTATTATTTTTTTAATGGATTGATAAAAAAGTACATATAATAACTACTGAAAGAAAAAGACTGATAGATTTAATATTCAAATGGCTAATAACACTGGTTTTAATTTTCTTTCCTAACTTACCTCCCTACACAATGTAAATTTAATCAAATGAGTTTTTATACGTAAAAGTAATTATTAGCCATGATAATACAGGTGGAAATAAATTACCTGCATATCTGAATGAAGATCCAAACAGCATAGTCCAAAAAAATGGTACTGTCTTGAGGGGCGTAGGTGTAGAGAGCATGTTGAGTGCTGCTATCCGCCCATGATAGTGAGCTAGGCCCCAATGTCCAATTGCTACTTTTGGATTTCCTTCGAGGACATGGACTGGAGCTTCTGCTATGTCTCCTCCAGCAAAAATACCCGCACAATTTGTTTCTAGAAACTTTAAGAAAGATCTATAATTAACAACTTGATTTTACTGAAAAGCAGTAAAATCAGCAATAGTTAATTATAAATAGGATATTATTATTATTATTAACTTATTCCAATAAATATAATATTTTATTTATCTTCTGGGTAAATAGGTACCCCATCAAGGGGCAAAAACAGCTATTTTTGCTTTAACTTAAGCATATACGATGTAATTTAGAGCTAAAGATTGCTTTTCAAAGTTAAAGCCCTATGTAATTTTATTGAGCTTAGATTACCAATTACACTCGATTGTAATGTTAAGACTCAAGACCATTGTGCTAAATACTAGAAAGAAAAATAAGTTTTCACAGATTTATTCTGGGACTTAAGTAGCCTTGAATAACAATAATACTACTTGTTGATACGTTACAAAATTGACCAACTTTTGAAACTTTCTTATTAATATCAATCTCCTGTGTCTTAGCTTCTGAATACCACCTAAGCAAACAACTAAATCATAACAAATTTAAAAACAATTTTTTAATTAAACTTTCCTGAGCATACTGCTGGAGCACAATAATCAAGGTGTCGGAGCTCTGAAGATGAGACTTATGGCTTCAAAAGCACTCAGTAAATAATAATTGGCTATTTACTTTTTTTTTTTTTTGGAATTTTTTTTCTATATAAAATTTATCTTTTCTTATAAGAGTGTGAAAACAGAAATTAGAAACAAAGATTTTCAAAAGTTATAAACAGCTGTGAATAGTGAATTAGAACATTTCTTTCTTTTTTATTTGTGTTTTCAGTTTAGCTGATCTATTTGAATCTCAGAGGCCATCGCTGCAGGTTCAATTCCCACACTGGACTGGCTTTTATCGAGAAATAAGTGCTGTAGTTGTTTTAATAAAGTACCAAGAATACATGCAGATAGCTCCTCCCTCCATGACCCTAGATGGTTGAAAGGGAGTAAAAAAAAAAAGTTTTCCATTCCCCATAACAATGTAAAAACTACTAAAACATTCTTACATGCAAGTCATTCAATAAAATAATAATAGTCACATATTAACAAATTGGCTGTAATTCATACAGTCAATTTTTAGCTTATGCACTTTAGTCCACAGGCTTGTCAAATTTACAATAGAATCAATTGCTAATGGGGACTTTTCACACATGAATATATGTAAGTGCACAGAAACACACTCAATCAATCAAACTGGAGCGTGAACTTTGAAAAATAAATTGAAAAATTTTAAGTTAGCTTAAATTATCTTGGTAAGAATTACCTGATTGACTGGTACTGTCCCGTTGGTGCTAAGATCTACCCCAGAACCTTCAAGGAAGTCTGTAGCCGAGCTGGCACCAAGCCCCAAAAGAAGCAAGTCTGCAGGGAGGACCTCCCCATCAGAAAGTTCCACACTATCCATCTAGAAAAAGAAAAGAATCAGTAAATAAGAGTAATATGACACTCCCTCAGCCAAATAAAATCTTATAGTGGAAAAGCCATCTACCTAAGACTGCTATTAGATTATGACTATAACCATAACTTGCAAGGTCTCCAAAACTTCCCAAAGTAGATTTAGCTTGAATTTATAAATGTTCATATGGTCAACAAAGGCATCCAATAAATCCTGCACCCGGGTAGAGAACCATAGATGATACTTCCATAATCTATCTTAGAATAGATCAAAGCCTTTCAACATTGACACTTTATTAGCACTCAAGGAGAGTTCACCAAGGACTTTGAGCATATTCAATTGCTCAATCAAGCTCCATAGGATACTCAATTAAGCTACCAGTCAAATAAAAGGCCTAAAAATTTTACCTGTTCAGAGTAAGGCAATTATGGTGATTAATCTGAAACATTTTCAACTTTCCGTCTGGTAGAGAGTAGAGAGTACTTTTGTGTGATGTTTCAGTTTATATTTTTGATTATTAAATGGTTCATTGAGAACTCATTTGTAAGAAAGGACTATTGGAAAATGGTCGCTTTCATGCATCACATACCATTGCAGATTAATTAGAAGCTTAGGTGAACATGTGGATATACCAATTAAAAAAAGGTCTTATGATAGGTACTGAAGTATTTTGGTTTCCTCTGTTCAGAATAAGTAAATTCTCTTCTTGTAAAATTCTTGTGATCATTAATCCATACAGTCGTTTCTTAACTGGGGCGAGAATCTTTAGCATTGGAATGGCCATTGTTCACCAACTATTATCTGTGAGCTTGGTATTTGCCTAAAAATTTGAGTGAGACTTTTTGACTTTTTTAATAACCTTTGAACATTTCTTAGTTTTGTTTGAACTCCAGCTTCCTCAGCAATTGCTCTTGCCGTTTTGCAAGAGTTGGATGCGATTAGAAGGATATTCCGTTTGTCCCTTAATGTCAAAACAGGGGGCCTCCCAGAAGAACGATGGGTTCCATTTGTCTCCCCGAGCAGAATAAATTTTGCGACCGATGAAAACTCCGCTTGATTCGGCTTCTATTTCCTTTCGGGTTATTTTTCCCCATAACTCACGTTTTATTTTAGGTCTATTTGCAAAAAAATTTAACACTACACTGAAGTAGAAAAGGTTCTTAACGGTTTCAACTGTAGAGGATTAAGAAAATAGTAAACAACAACAAGTGTGTCTATCATTTTGACGCATGTAAAATGTCAATATTTACTGATATTTAAATAATCCTCAAGGTCTGAGAACATTGCCCTCATTTCAATATCATAATTTATACTTAAAACTTCACTTAAAAATTTTTTTTCAAACAAAAATAGAGAAAACATGGATAGTTTTATTAATTTAAATGGGCGTGTCTAACATTTTAACACTGAGAGTATATAAGTAAATTAATCAATTTTTTAAAATCTGCACAATAAACACCTTACCTTTTCTTCCTCATTATTATTTATTTTGGTTAAAGTTCTTTCCATTTTCAAAATAACTCCTTTATCAGCAAATAATTTAGCTATTCTTTGGCCAAGGTCTGGGCCCAGAGACTCCTGAAAGGGAACTCGACTACGGCCAATTACAGTAACACTTAAAGCTCGACTAACACAGTATGCTGCTGCTTCCATACCTTGAAAAAATTTTTAGGAAAAATTACAAATAAATACATGGACTTTCTGACTAATCATCACAAGTTTTAACCAAAGGCCAATGCTTAACATTTGAAATTTATTAGTACATTTAATAAACCATAAATTAAATAATAAACAAAAAATAAAGCTGCCTTAAAGAATAGCTTTAAGATAAAGATAAAGATAAAGCTTTCTAACATATACATAGCGAAAATTCTTCACACACATCATATACCTCAAAAGATAATCAACAGCAACAAGGGTAAAGCAGAATAGGAATTAAGAAATTAGGCTTAAGATTAATAAAAGATTATTCCACTACATAAAGAATATGTATATTGTGTACTATACACTACAAATTAATTATATTGTACTAAGAAGTATAGTTTTAACAAAATTTTATTTAATAATTTATCGTCAATTTAGTTCCATTTCTTGTTTTCATCATTTCTTCTGTATTGGTATATTAATATTAAATTGAAATAATTCTAGATAATAATAATTGTAAATATATCAGTCCTGCTATTGTTAATAGTCCTTAATTGTAATTATACAGGCCATATAGGCTCAGGGGGAAGTACATGTTAAAGATATATTTATTCTTAACCCAAAGCAAACTATGTGGTCAGCACACCATTATGGTCACCTGATTTTTTTCCCATTCAATAAAGAATGGTTCCTAATTAGTGCTGGTTGTTCCCCAGGAGCACAACAGCAATCCGCTGGACCAAGCAGAAGCACAGAAAGAAAAGAAACCAACTGTGCACTGTGAGCATTGAACAGATCTTTGGGTCAGGGAGTCCTGTAACTTAACCACCGGACACTGTACCACCAGTAATTATAATATATATATAATTATTAATTAATATGATAATTAATTACCAGTAATTATAAATATATTACTGTTAAATTAATAACTTAAAATATTAATTTCAAGAGATTTCCCATGGAGAAATCAAGTTATTCACATTGATTTCAGGAAAAGACTTTTGAATAATTGCATGATTCAAAATGTCATTTACTCTTATTTATACCCCATATTTAAAGGAAACATGAGAAATTTGCATAGAATAAGCAGCTTCTGCATGACAGACTTTTTATTAAGATTGAAATAATCCCAGTATAAATTAAATAAAGTTGATTAACATAATAAAGATTAGAGTAATCAAATACATGTTATTCAGAAGTTACAGTTGTTAAAAATTCATACCAATTCTGTAGAACATTAAAACCCCTGAAATAACAACAAATTAGTTACTTTAATAACAACTTAATAAGAAAGATTGGGTAACTCTAATTACTGTTACAAGAAACATTCGTGTTTAACATAGGTAACAACCTCATATCTTAAAGTAAAAAATCACTTATTACAATTGTTATTCATTTCCCATAAGAAAAACAAGCTATTCACATTGGCACTGTGATACGACTTATGAAATTTGTTTACAGATCTTCAAGAAAAAGCTTTAATCGGAGGAGCAAAAAATATATGATCTTTTTAAAATTATATGTGTGTGCATGCATAAAGACCTAACTGAAATATTGGAATATATACCAATATACAATTTAATAGAACAAAAAATAGGTATTAAGTAATCTTACTTTATACACTAATTGCTCTCTCCAGCTTGTAAGATCAAATATATTTACTCTTATCTAAATCTACCTTTAAAAAATGTGGATAATCTGTTTAATTATGCAGCTTCTGCATGATGGACTCTTTATTTCTGCAGAATTTCAATGTTGGAGAAATTTTATAGCTTATGTTCATATTTTATTCACTCACTTCTACAAAAATGTAACCCAATTACTTGATCCCAGCCTTCTCAAGGGGCTTCATATATTATTATAGTATCTATTCTAAATGACCATTATATTAAATGTTCTGTGATGTGTCTATCAGTTTAAAAAAATAACAGGATTAACACATTTTTCATTTTTGCCAATGATTCTAATTATATTTAATTCAAACAATTAATGAGAGGGAATAGAAAATAAATAACTATCTGTCCTAGCCAGGACAAAAAGACTAGACTCTTGCTAGTGTAGAGGGAATTGAATAAGACAACTAGCACGTCCTGGTAGTATAACTGGAAAATACACCGGCCCGGATAGCAGGAGATCCAGGTTCGATTCCTGGCTGGAACAGATAGTTTTTTATTTTCTATTCCCTCTCATTAATTGTTTGAAATTTACGTGGGATAAAATACCACAACCAAATTAAATATTTATATTTGATTCATTTCATTCTCAAGGCAGCGAAATGTTGGTCATTTTGTTACTAGTTTAAAACTAGAGATGTCATTTATATATCATGATTGTTAAATTTACTTTTTTGTAGTATTTTGAGATTTTATATTGTTGACTTTAGAAATTTTAATTGAACCAATGGTGCTATATTAAAATAATTTATTATTAGTAACAAAGTGACCAACAATTTGCTTCCTTGAGAATGAATTAAATATTATTCTAAATGTCAGCAAAAATGTGTTAATCGCTTTATTTTGTTAACCTTTTGACTGATAACCATATCACGGAACATACAAATAATTTGACAACATCACTGAGAGATTGAAGACCAGGTGGAATACTTTTTTGGCTTACTGGAAACAAAGCAATAAATGCAAATGAATCAAATTATAATGAACCTTCTTATTTAAGCTTATTAAGGAAAAAGAATCCTAAAACCTTATTTCACTTTGACAGAACAAATAATGTAGCAGAGGTAGAAAATTAAACAAAGGCGTTGTGATCAACAACGAGCTGCTCAGTCTTCCAAGAAAGATCCTACCAGTTGTTTCTATCTTATCTAAAAACGAAAATGTTGGGGCTTCCACATTTCAGCATGTCTCGAAGAAGAAGCTTCTTTTACTGCTAATTTAATATTTGCTAATATGACAAACATTAAATTGTAGTTTTTATTTAAAAAAAAAAAATTTAAGATGAGAGTGGTGTCATTGGTCACCTTCTCTGCTCATGTAATTGATATTGAATGTCATTTTTTTAAAAATTCATTGTGGTGATCAAATTACAAATTTGTTCACCTAAGCTTCGACGGTCGTCAGAAGTATTTACCGTTTCTTCTTCCATTCTCTTTTCAGCCCTGAAGAAGCCATCACATGATGTGCGAAAGCTCGGCAAATAACACCAATTTGACACGGTCCAACCCGGAAGAAGAAACGGTAAATTACAAATTGTTTTAATTGATCAGAATGTAATAAATTAATAAAAGTTTAATAAATATTACTATTCTACATTTATTTATTCAATCTCAATAAGATGTTTTTTATGCATTCTTCTATCTTTATAGAACATTAAATAGCGATTTGTAATTATTGATGTAGAAATTATGTATAATTTTGAAAAATATTGTAAATATGCATTTATTCCATAATTTATTGTAATTTACACTAATTAATGGAAAACATATTTTTTATTCAATTACAATATGAGTTTTTTATAAATAATTTTTTACAGAAAATAATATGAATTTTATTTTTCATCTATTAAAGCATTTATTATTTTAAAATTTGTTCTTAATAGTAAATAAAAAAAAGGGGGGGGATTAGTTGTTTCTTTTTTATTAAGTGAGTTTATTTAGACTCTAATAATTTCTAGAACGATTTTGTTTTTTAGGTCGGTTCTGACCCAGCCTTACCTACCCTAAAGCAGATTTATTTTACTCCCAGGGAGTTAACTTATTGACTTAAAAAATAAACCTTGTCCTCACTTTTTAATCCAAAGAATAGTAAGAACCATTAATGAAATAGATAAAATTCACTAATTTATCGATAAGACTCCAAAAATAATCCTTTCCTAAGAACAGATACTGAAAAAATAAATATTTTGCTTTGTTACCACGTACTTTCTTTTTTTCTGGACTTATAACAATGCCAAGACTTTAAGTTGTTGCTTCTAACAGTAGAAAGCATTCTTCTATGGCTATTCTATACCTTCCTACAATATCCAAATCATTAATAGAGCCTAAAACATAATAAGACTATTGAAAATGCTTCAAATAGAGAACATAGTCCTTGATAGACATCTCCAATAACTTATTCAAAAAAGGCCAATCTTTCTACAAGTCTCAGCAACTTTCTGTTCTGCAGACCTATCCATTATATCTGATGACCAAACATATGACAAAGTTTGCATAAATTTCCAACAGCTTGAGTTAGCTAAATGCTATTTTGGATACTAGTAAATCAATATATTTACATAGACAGATTATATGAAGGTTGTTCATAAGGAGGAAATCCTTCAGGACATTCACCTGCTCAATATTGATCCCAATTTGGAAAATGCCAAGGATAGTGCTATTGCTGGGTAGAACAAATTTTGATATTAGTATAAGTTGACTTGATGAAACTTATTATGCTTAATCTGAAAGAATACAACATTTCATTTGATTATCATCCTAATACTGGTATTGCTCCAGAATTCAATCCTTTCAGCATCACAAGTGAGAGAGTATAAAAAACTTAAAAAAGAAAAATCTCAGAAATTCAGTCATTTCAATTTATCATTAAAACTATAATATAAGACAAAAAATAAAATGATAAATTCCATATTCACTCAAGGAGAGGGGAATCCCCATCAATGCAAGGTCACAAGAATTTTGGAAAAGCCTATACTTTCTTAAGTCAATAGCCTTTGTAACCATTTTTGTAAGCAGAGTTGAATAATGACGTCTGAAATGTGAAGGATTCCCTATATTTTTTTTAAAAACAAACATGCTCCATTAGCTTAGCAATCATTACATTAATGACATTTTGAAAGAGTCCTCTTCTAACGTATCATCCACAATACTCTTAATGATTAGAAGCTAGTCAAATAACCATAGTAGAATCATAGTACAAGTAGATAGTAGTACATAATTTATTATTAATATATGAATTTAGTTATTAATTAGGTGATTTTTTAAACAATTAGAAGATTGTTTAAATAAAATTAGCTTTAATTATTATTACTAAAAGTGATAAATTAAATCTGTGGTTAATTGGAAATGTCTATGATTGTAGCAAAATAATAAACTACTAAGTACTACTTACTATGGCTGATTTATCTTTAAATTGCTATTACCTGCAGAATAAGTGGTATGATTTTATCAATTTAAAATATATTTTTAAATGTTATTTATGCATTGAAAATATTTCTTACTATTGTAAAGGTATTATTTGTAGAAGTACATAATATGTTATGTATATTATACATTATTTTAATAAAAAAATTTTAGTATTATAAAACCTCTAGGACGCAACGTAACCCCATATATAATTATCTGTGTATGTGAGTTATTATAAGTTTAGTCACAGCATACCTAGTTCTTATTTCAGAATTATCCCTTCATAAGGCTTTTATGTATCATTTAAAATATGGATCATGGTTCATCAAACGTGAACAGGATATGGGTTCTGCTCGTATCCATAAAGAAATAATACGTGAAACTTTGATTGCCTTTGGCCGCACGGTAACCAACATTTTCTGAGTTCAAAATGGGATCGCAATTGAAGTCATTCTTATAACGTATAATACTGAGAGCGATAGAAATTGTTGATGGGTCATGGACAATGCCTGCAACTTCATTAGATGGCGAAGTTTCAGAAAGCCTTATAAAGGAACTAGCTCTGTTTAAAAATACAGACAATCAAGTTTTGTTAATAATGTCGAACAATAAGACAGAAGAAATGTTCAGGAAAGTGCGAAGATATGAAACTGCTAGAGATATATAGTTAAGACTGTGTCAACTCTTCGATACGTTTTCTGAAGACAGAATATTTGACCTGTATAACAAGTTTTTCAAAGATAAGTGGCTACATTCACTGGGATTTATAACACGACTGTCAAATAACTGAAACCAACTTAAGCAGGAAATAGAAAAGAAACCTGAAGGTACCAAAGATGTTTTATTGATTTGTAAAATTTTGAAAAATTTGCCTGAAACATTTAAATCTTTTACCAACGGTTGGAGATTGATTAATGATGAGAATAAAAATGTAGAAAATTTAACTAAAATATTATGCACAATTGAAAATAATTTAATTGCAAATGTTTCTGAAGCGGTTTTACATGCAAAGGCAATAATAGAAGGTAGAAAAATAAATAAAGATAAAACATTTAAAACTGCTTTTGATAAAAACCAAATAAAATGTGCTTACTGTGACAAAAAAGGTCATTTTATTAAAAAATGTAGATTTTGGATTGCTTATGGTAAACCTCATAAACCAGCAAAGGCTAAATGTAGACAAACTAATTCTAGTGAAGGTACTGCACTCTTGACAGTTTGTTCAGATGCTCTTATGACAAAATCAAATAAGCTCACTTGGTTTGTAGATAATAGAGTGAAGAAGAGAATAACTCACCATATTACTCATAGATTGGATTGGTTTAAAACTTATGATAAATTTAATGATAATGATCATGTAATAATAACAGCTGATGGAACAAATATAAAGGCCATTGGTCAGGGATCTATTGATATCCAAGTTTTTTCCGGAAGAATATTGAAGAAATATATATTAACTGATGTATGGTATGTACCTACCATTTCCAAAAATTTATTTTTGGTCCTAGCTGCTCAGGATCACAGACCAAAAAGCAGATTTGAATATAATAATCTCAAGTGTAGATTGATTGAAGGGAAAGAAACTCATGTTTCAGGCTCTTGACAAAGATTTGGTGGGCTTATTAAATATTAGAGTTACCCCTATTGGTCAAGATTCTAAAGCTTTAAGTAACCAATCCATCTCATTCAATAAAAATGATTTACTCCAGCTTTGTCATGAAAGAATAACTCATCAAAATAAACATCACATTAAAGATGTCTTTAAAAGGGAATTAAATATTGATGTTTCACTTGACAGTAAATTGTGCAAGGGATGCATTAATGGAAAGTCTCATAGGTTAAAATTTGGTAAAAGGAAAAGAGCTGAAAATCTAGGACAGGTGATACACTCAGATGTATGTGGTCCATTTGTGGCATCTAAAAATGGATTAAAATACTTTGTAGTTTTAAAGATGACTGGTCTAGATTTAGGAAAGTATATTTAATGAAAACAAAAGATGAAGTATCTGATAAATTAATGGAAACCATAGTAACTGAACATACTATAAAATCCCTTTTATGAGATAATGGTTAGGAATATAACAAAGAAAGAGTGCAAAGTATCTTAAGGTCACATGGCATTGAGGTAAAATACACTATGCCATATACTCCGGAACAAAATAGCTGTGCAGAGAGGGAGAAAAGAATCATTGCCCTGGAGAATTATGGGCTGAAATGACAAATTCAGCTGCTTACATCCTAAATTAAACTGGTATGTCCTTTATCAAAGGAAAATCACCCTTTGAACTATGGTTTGGACAAATACCTTATATTAAACATCTACGAATAATTGGATCTAAATGTTGGGTGCATGTTCCCAAGATTAAAAGGAAAAAATTTGATAAAAAGGCAAAGCAAGGAATCCTATTGGGATATGATAGAGATAATCAATATATAGAGTTCTGGCCCATAATAAGCTCATAAGATCCCGTGATGATATTTTAAGAATTAACTACTACACCTATTACTGAAGATGTTCTTATTGATAAAGGGAAATAAACCCACAATAAATCTTAAAATTTTAGAAGACGATTTGGATAGTGATCAAGAAAAAGAACCGGTAGCTAATCAATATGAAGAAAAACTAAATAATCATAAGGATGATGTTCAAGAGTCTGATGAGGAAGATTCTTTGGGATTTTCAGAAGATGATTATGACTCAGAAATGGAACAAGATAACATTGTGTCTTGAGAAAGAAGCAAAAATCTTAGAGATTCATCCAAACGGAATGAACCCTAACATTTAAAATATTATGTCAACATTGCTGAGACTGATGTAATTCCTCAAATATATAATGAAACTATGGAGAGTGAAGAAGCAGAACACTGGTCAGAAGCCTTGAAACTCGAAATGAAATCTCTTGAGCATAATCATACATGGACAATGTGCAACTTACCTCCAACTAGGAAAGTTATCCCTTCAAAATGGGTATATACTAAGAAGTATAATGCTGATGGATTATTTGATCGCTATAAGGCCAGATTGGTTGTGAAAGGCTTTGCGCAAAAGAAGGGTTAGGATTATCAAGAAACCTTCAGTCTTGTTGCTAGAGGGACAACTATCAGGACGGTTCTTAGCATTGCTGCAGATGAGAATATGCATCTGTATCAATTCCATGCCTCAACCCCTTTTTTAAATGGTGAGTTAAATTAGTAAATTTATATTAGACTACCAGAGGGTTTTCAGGTAAAATCTAACCAAGTCTGCAGATTGAATAAGAGCCTCTATGGTTTAAAACAGGCTCCCAGACCCAGAACCATAAGATTAGTTATTGGAACCTCAGGAATAGTATGCATGTGTTCTGGTGTTGCTGTCTCGTGGTTCAGCAGGAGGCAGGCTTCTGTAACCATATCTACTACCGATGCTGAGGTGATTGCTGCAAGCAAGAGCACCAGAGAAGTAATTTGGCTGAAAAGACTTTTAGAGGAAATCACCAACTATAACAAAAGCATTTTGTTTTTAGACAATAATACTGCCATAAAATTGGCTGAAAATCTGGTATTTCACAAAACACAGATCCATACGGAATTTTTTTGTGTGAGAGAAAGTGCAAGATGGTACGCTCAAGATAAGAAGAGTTGCGACTCAAGAGCAAACAGCCGATAGTTTTACTAAACCTCTTCACAGTCCTCAACTAAAGAAGATCAATGAAGAACTGGGACTGTGTGTGTGTTAGATAGACGGTGAAAGTTTTATGATTAAACAATGAAGGAAGGTATTGAAGTACAAATGTTATATATATTATACATTATTTTTAAATAAAACTTTTTGTATTATAAAACATCTAGGAGACAATGTAACCTCTTGTATGGTTGTCTGTGTATGTGAATTATTAGTGTTAGTCACGGCGCTCCCAGTTACTTTCTCTGAATTATCCCTTCATAAGGCATTATGTATTATTTAAAATATGGATCATGGTTCATCATACGTGGACATTATTGTAATACAAAAAATATTTAATTACCAATGAAGGAAGAGCCATATATAACGATCCTTTTATCAGGACCAAGGAATCTATTGATTTCTGAAGCATCATCTAAACTCCTCAAAGTCAAGACATTGGATGAATTAGAATTTTCAAGATTAGGTCGCCTTGGACTGAAACAGTAAGAATAATATTATATACTGAGAGCATTCAAACAGCAATCATCAAGTTTCAAGATATAAATGAAATTGAATTATCAATATCCTAAACAAACATGGAAAATTCATTCAAAGGAATCCATTAACTTATTTATTTACAAAACTTAAAAAGGAATATTTATTTAAAATAGCTTGACAAAATTCATATATAAATGAAGATGCAAAAGTTAAATATGCTATCTTCTAAAATAATTCAAGTACCCAGTTTTTAAACTTAATAGTTTCTAATGAAATGATTAATTTTTTATATTTTGAAGTCAGAAGTAAAGACTTTCAATTGTTAACACCAATTAAAAACTCAGCAGCTAACCTCACAGCTGCAAACGCCTTGGGCTGATATTTGCACAAAATTATTCACTTCACATAGCACATAACTTAAAACCTGAAACTGTGTTTCTCATTCAATTTAAATGCTTTTGAAACATTTTTTTTTTTTAATTCTAAGTTTTATAATTTTAAATAACAGTTACGCAATTTTACATTTATAAAGTGTCAGTGCTTTCTCAGGAATAAAGTTTGTATTTATGAATTGTTTATTCAGTTATCTTAAAAACAAAATTGTTAACACATTGCTCAATCAATCAACATACACCATTAAATGCCTTTCAAACTTCATTAAATTTATAATCTCAGATATAGATTATCAATTTAATATTATTCACATCACATGTAAGTAAATTTCAATAAAAAAAACTATAATATGAAATGATAAGTTTGCAGTAAAATATTAGTGAATGGGACAAACATCAATTAAGAACTTGAACAAATAATATTTGCTTTTACAATAAAATCACAATATAAAATATAGTTTTCTGTTGAGTTTGTACCAAAATAATATTTTTAAATATGGCCAAGAGTCTTCCAGATTTATCTGTATTTTCAAATGGAATAAGATTAAGAGCTTTTTAATTAATTCTGATAAATTAATTGAATTAAATAGAAATAATTACTATTATAATTCTTCAAAAACCAAATTCATAAAAGTGAATTAGCATAAACTCTTAAGGTTTATGATACTTTCTACTGAGGTCCTGAAATAAACCCTGGAGGATGAAACTGTAGCGAAGTGGCTATATTCACTGAACAAATCTAAAAGCAATTTTTTGATTGATTTAAAACCAAATCTTCAGGCTGCCTAAAGTCTGAACAAAAATCCTTTTAGCAGAAATTCTTACAGCAACTGTTATTTATATAGCAATAATAGTCGACCTGAACTACTGAGGCGTAACAGTTACTAATACTTGTTGATTAGACAAATTGATCAATTATTCAGACCATTACAGTAACATTGTACTTCTATCTATAAAAATAAATGAAGAGCTGAGTGTGTCATTTAAAAAAACAATGGGAGACTAAGCAATGCCATAATATTTAGGTGTGTTACAATGTAAACAGAGGTCTACAGGAAAAGCAGTAAAACCATCAATACCATAACTCAAGATAAACAAGTCCTATATCAGTTATTTTATAGAAATTTTGGACTAGTAAGCTTGAAGTAATCTATGCTAAGCCACACAATCTGCCACAGCATACCACCCTAACCAGTTTATAAGGTTCACAGATGAATCATAGATCTCAAAAGGAACTGTTTTTTGGCTCTACTTTTGTATTTTTTAAACCTCCAAGCTAAATATATGGACATATACATAGACACAGACACACACACGCTTAATGGGAATAGAACTGATTAACTGCCTTCCCCAATTTTCTCTATTATTAGGAAGAAAGAAGTTTAATTATGATTCCCTTCCACAGAAGAAAAACAGTTTCTTTCAATTTTGCTTTTTAATCTGAGAGAAATATTTGAGAGCCAGTTCATGTTTATCGGTGTAGAGATACTAATTATAGTGAATTGTTTTCCTTTAATTAAAACTAGTTTGAGATAAGATAATGGCACTGAAAATAAGAAAATACTTCAATAATTAGCTGAAATATGATCCAAAGAAAGTAAAAAGAAACTTCAAAAAGTCCCACAACAGGTCATTGAGACCCAGGGGAAACAAATGTTAAGGATGTGTTTATTCTTGACCCACAGCACACTAAAAAGAAACTAAAACTTCTTTAAATATTATAACTCCAATGCCTTTTTAGCATTCCTTAAACTCTTGAGCCAAAGACTCCAGATTCAATACTTGTAAAACACAGTAAGTATTTTTCTTTTTATGATTTTTTTTTTGTAATGAGTCAGTAATTTACACAAGTGTCCCTAAAGTCCCCCAATTCTAATGGGATGCACTCCTTGGAACAGTATGATCATACACTTTCCTAGTGCACTGTGGGTTATAAATTAACTCAACTGTAACCTTCCCCCCTCAGCCACTATGGCCTGTAAGGGATTGTTTTTTAATTATAATATTTTAGTAAACAAAAATTTAATTGGTCATTTAAACATTAAAGATCATATTAGTAGAATATAAATTGTTATATTTTAAATTTGATTTATAAAATTAAATTTTAATCTCACGCACATGGATCCAGTTGCAATGAAAATACTGTTGTAAGTAAGCACCTCCCCATTGCTCAGATGTACCTTTTTGTTTTCAGCCTCCAATTTTATAGCTTTAGTATTCAGTATTACATCTATTTGATGCTCCTAAAACATTAAGAAAATCTATATTTTTCAAAATAATACACTAGAACTATATCTTAGACAGTTGGGAATTGGTCAACATTTTTTATAGGATGAAGAACTAGAATGGGTGGTGGAAGGTATATGAATTTAAAGTAACTGAAGTCAATATCAGCACATATCCTGAAAATAAATAGGCCGAGTTCATTAATTAACTTTGAAGAAGCTTATGAAAAAAAAAAAAGAGTAAAAGTGGTTTAGTTATATTCCTCTTTGTGTAGTTCTGTTTGTACAGTATCTGATATAAGGGATGTAAATGGTCATAAATTTTCTTTTCTTAGTGGTACTCTGGCATTTAAGGTGCATAATAAATAGACTGTCCTAGACAGTGCCATCTTGGACAAAAAATTTATTTGTTTTCTTCATCCCTTATTTGATAAAGAAGAGGGATTTGAAGATTTATAAGTGCCATGTGTAGACAACATGGAACATTCTGATCACAATACATCACCTGATATATCTGGAACAATTGGAAGAGGAAACTCCTGCAACTACTTCACGTGATGATAAAGAAAATGCATTAACCCATTCTGTAAAATAGAAAATTCCTATTCTTTTTCTCTGACAATACTACAGGTGATATTGTAAGGGGGTCTGTAGTACAAAATTATAACTCCAGTAGAGAATTTCTTATAAGAATGTTACAAGAGTTCAAATGAGCTTTAGAAAAAGTCTTATATATATTATTATTATTAACGTATACCTTTTCTTAAAGCATGTGATGCAGGTACTAATATTTTGCGGAGCTATTTCTTTTTTCACATTAATCAAGCAATTTAATTGTTTAGGCATCATCAGAGAAACATTATATATTATGCTTGGGAGTAGGCTGTACATTCATATTATGTATTAACTATTATTTGTCAATTCATACTGAATCACTTTTTATTTTTATATTTCAGGAAAACTGTGGTCTAGAATGAATTGATTAAATATAAGGTTATATGAGGTCCAAAGTAAAATATTGAAATTAAAATTAAGTGGAGATTTTATGGAGATTAAAGTGGCCTATTAGAAATACCCTGATTTACATACATGATCAACTGTATGTACTGTTTGCAAAAACAGATAAATCACATTATCAGTTTTGTAATTTATTTATAATCTCTGTTAAGGAAGTTTCTCCATGCTATCTTTAGGCTAAGTTAGCTCTTGCACAATTCCATGCCAAGGCAATAGCTAGGCTTAACATTTAAAAAGTATGTGGACAGAAAAAAAACCAAAAAATTAAACATTTAAAATAGCCGAGAAAAAATGAATGTCAATCCTTAGAAAATAAATGGTATTTGTATTTTAAAAATATTCATGTTCAATGAATCTGTCAATCAGTGAAGTTTTTAATAGTTTTGATAGTTTAATATTATTGTTAAAAATTAATACATTAAAAAAACTATTAATCACATCATTCTATTCTAAAACTATTCCTCTTTGAATTTATAATCACATTGTGAATAAAAATTATTAAAAATATTTTATTTTGTTGTGGTTTTTAATCCCACGTAAATTATTATTTTTTAAACAATTAATGAGAGGGAACAGAAAATAAAAAACTATCTGTCCTCGCCAGGAATCGAACCTGGACCTCCTGCTATCCGGGCTGGAATGCAAATTAATCCATTACACCACAAGGACAAGCCAGCTATCTCATTCAGTTCCCTCTACATTAGCGAGAGCCTAACTTACGAGAAAGACGAGAAATTCGTCTTAAACTCGAAGTAGCTGACATTGTCATGCATTTTGTCGGCTCTCGTCATTTACTTTATTGAATTTTAATTTTATAAATATTTTATTTTGTTGTGGTTTTTAATCCCACGTAAATTATTATTTTTTAAACAATTAATGAGAGGGAACAGAAAATAAAAAACTATCTGTCCTCGCCAGGAATCGAACCTGGACCTCCTGCTATCCGGGCTGGAATGCAAATTAATCCATTACACCACAAGGACAAGCCAGCTATCTCATTCAGTTCCCTCTACATTAGCGAGAGCCTAACTTACGAGAAAGACGAGAAATTCGTCTTAAACTCGAAGTAGCTGACATTGTCATGCATTTTGTCGGCTCTCGTCATTTACTTTATTAAATTTTAATTTTAGCCCGGATAGCAGGAGGTCCAGGTTCGATTCCTGGCGAGGACAGATAGTTTTTTATTTTCTGTTCCCTCTCATTAATTGTTTAAAAAATAATAATTTACGTGGGATTAAAAACCACAACAAAATAAAATATTTATAAAATTAAAATTCAATAAAGTAAATGACGAGAGCCGACAAAATGCATTTTTTATTTTCTGTTCCCTCTCATTAATTGTTTAAAAATTATTAAGTGTAGCATTTATCATAGGAATTTTTGTAAGTCTCAAGGTCAAAGTATTCAGCTATTCTAAAATATGGAACTGAAAGTAAAATAAGAGTCAAAATTGTAGTCCCAGAATGTCAGAGAAAAGTCACTTGTAATGATCAGTCAGGTTCGAATGTGATAGGATCGGTTTAGAGAGGAAGACAAAGGAATGAAAGGACACTTTCAAGAAGTGTCATGGCATCCATAGGCAGTCATGGATTAACTAAAAAGTTTTAATGTCATGTAATACACCCTTTTTAAAGAATCAATACACAGTATTTCATTTTCTGTTAGAGCCCTTGCAAATAACTAAATTTTATATTAAGGAGCCCAGGAATGGGGATTAATGAAATTCAAATTTAAAAATACATAAATTTATTGATTATTTTATGATAAATAAATTTAAGAGAATTTACACAGTTAATAAATAAATATATAATATAATATAAATATATAAATTTTAATTAACACAGTTAAAATATAATTATTATAATTAGGTATCAGTCCCAGGCAGCTGTATGATAGCAAGAAAAGCCAGTTTTTCACTTTTAAATCAATTATAATTAAATGTTTCATGATTATTTTCAGCTATTATTAATTTTAGCTACTTAATATGGAGATCAAAAGAGAATCAATGAAATGAAGTAAAAGATGACATGAACAAGAGAGGTAATGTATTTAGGCAGCCTATTCTACCATAAATATTTTAAAGTAAAACAATGAAATTAAGTGATTTATCCAAAATCTGTCAATTATTTATTACCTTATAAAAAGCTTCTGGTCGAAGTTGGATCTTATCAATAGAGAGGTCAAGCTGTTTGCTTAATTTTATTCTATCATATGGCAAATATTTATCTGCAGTAACCATTACCAAGCGACCAGAGAAACCTTCTTGTCGGAGAGTTTCAGCACAAACTTGACCAGCAGCGCCTATAAAATTATATTTTGTCTTATTTTCACAATGACTAGAAGCTGTAGAATTTTTTATTGAACTCAAAATATATTTCATGTTTGTAATTATTATATTATTAGTATGTTATAATCATATCCTTCAAAGAATATGATGTCTTCATCATATTAAAGTTTCAAAAACTTTATGATAAGATATAATTCTGATTTTAAAAGAAACAAAAAAAAAAAGCATTAAAAAAAAAAAGAAGTGTTAAGGAAACCAATAAATTTAGTTGTGAATAATGGCTAAGTACTCAGGTAGAAACAAATTTTTATAATATATATTTTTCATATATGAATTTTGAGCATACAATTTATTTCAAGGCAAAGATTTGGATCCAAAAATTAATGTGTCAATTATATGTAATACATTCAATTGACTATGTTTCTATTAAGATAGGCTTTAAAATGACAAAGCTCAGTCAAATAAATGCATCTACTTATATTTTTATTAATTAAGAATCCAAAATTTGATTAGATTTGTTAAAAAAATGTAGTTAACTCAAAGCCTAATATTGTTTAAGAAAATAAGTAAGATTTACTCTTTTTGGATGTTTAGTATAATTAAACATTAGATTAAAATAAAATGTAATTAAAAAGAGTTTTAGGACAAAACAAAATACACCCACCTCCTCCAATTATTACAAATACTGAGTTGTTTTTTTCATTTCTCGATACCATATTCTTAAGCCTTTTTGGAGCTTCTAAATCTGATTTTTTAGCTTTGACTTTAACTGCTCCTCCATCTAAAACCTGAACTGAAAAACAGGGGATACTGTCAAGCCCAGGAAAGTCTTCAATGTCCCCTACAAAGAATTAAGAGCAAAAGCATTAGTAAACAGATTAGTGATATCTTAAAATTAGCACTAAGGAACATAGGAGCTCCATAATTTAAAAAATCTTATCACTAAACTTTGAAAAATGAATATATGATTTTAAAATTCATTCCTTGTAAAGACTTATAGAACAAAGACTATATTTTCACCTGCTGTGTTCTATAAATTTTTGTAACACTGATAATAACAAAATATTAATGTGTATTTGTTAAAATGGAGAATTTTTGACCGTAGATATTATTATTAGATTTTTTTTTGTTGGGGTTCAGTCAAGGTAGATCCAAAAGAAAAATTAAAATCTATTTATTTATCTAATTAAAAAAAAATTATCTGTCGATGTTTTGGCTTACAATGTAAGCCATCTTCAGGGCTATCATGAAGACGTGAGGGGACGTCCTGTCCCTAAGTTCACATTTTCATGAGATGAAGGATGTCCCCACTCGTCTACGTTACAATGTAAGCCGAAAGATCGGCAGATAATTTTTTTAAAAATACACTTTTTTTTTAATTTATATTTTTTTTGGATTTACCTTGACCAGACCTCAACAAAAAAAATCTAATATTAATGATTATTAAATATCCAATATCCTTATTTTGTAATAAATCAAATCTTAATGATTAATAAGTATCATAATTAGCTATTATTTGATACTGACCTGTATTTATGTTGAAGCAAGCACCATGCCAAGGACACCGAACCCTGCCATCTCCAAGGGCCCCACTTACTAGGGGGGCTCCATAATGGGAACATTTGTGACCTATAGCATGAAGTTTCCCACCTTGTTTTACTAAAAGAACTTTCCCTGATCCGATATCACATACTTTCATCCTAAAATAAATAGATTTTGAATGAAATAAATTAGAATTATTCAAAGCTTAGAATAATTATAGATATGGATCAAATTATTTTATTAGGTGATAATGCTTGGAGACTGTTAATAGGGATTTGGTCCCCAAGTTTGTGAAATAAAAAAATCTATGAACAAAACAAGTTTTTAGCCCTAATTGACATTAGTCCAATGACAGTATTCAAACCTGTCTCTCAGGGGTGCCAGGGTAGCTCATGGGATTCGTTCGGGCCTCCCAATCCTGGCGCTGTGGGTTCGAATCTCGCCCAGGGCAATCTTTTATTTATTATTAAAAGTTTGCTCTAAGCCATGGATGTTTAGAATAGGATGGCAACCAGTAGATAGCCCCTCAATGACCCTAAATGGTTGAATGGGAGGCTAACATTTAAATAAAATTTAAAAAAAAACCTGTCTCTCCTATTCACTCTTTGGGTACACTAACCACTAGATTCCAAAATGAGTGTACTAGTTATTACTATCAGCTGTTCATATGGTAATTTAATTTTAGTTAATTCATTAAATTACAATTAGACAAAATAACTAGACACTAAACAGTCAATTAAGCCTGTACAGCAGTATCACATAAAGAAACAAATTACTGCTTGACAGGGTCAACTGACAAGTAGAACTTCATCATTTCACAAGACCAACAAATCACATGGTAGACTATGCCTTAATTTATGGAGGGATCACAAGTATTAGGCCCATTAATTTTATTTATTTAAGCAGTAAAACAATATTTCACCAACAAAATAACTTGGGGCATGTAATTAAGTCACCAGCGTCTGCTGAAGGAGTAGAAAATTGTTCTTTATTTATAAAAATAAAAGTTTGAACTGAGCATGATACTTGCATACATAATTAAAAGTATATTTATATTTCTGGCATTCATTTTGAGTTTTAATAATAATTTAAATCTATGCTCAAATTTTTGAAATTTGAGTTATTTTTTTAACATTTCAACAATGCTTTTAATGCTTGTATCAAAATTGAAAACTATTGTAAGTGTGATTATATATATATAGAGCAATCAAGAACAGTTCTGATAGAGAGTGCAGTGCACACACAAAAAGAAAATATCACAAGGAGCATGTGGGAATTCCCACAGCCTAGTATCTTCACTTCTCACTGATGAAGGGCGAGAGATCCCCGAGTGATCTTTTCTTTTTGTGTGTGCACTGCACTCTCTATCAGAACTGTTCTTGATTGCTATATATCGCAAGCCACCAGTGTATCATTTTTTGTATATACTTTCAATATATATATATATATNTCCATTTAATATATATAATTAAAATAAGCAGGAAGTTAAGATGAAAAAATCTCAATAAATAAACGCTCTGGTGTTAATATAATTACCCATTGTCAGGAATGTCAGATTCTTGGCATACTACATCTTCCACATAATCACTAGCTGAAACAAAGAAAGAAAACATTATTTTCAAAAAACCAAATCTTTAATTCCAAAAAGTATAACTGTAGTCAATATGAAGGCGATATGCCCAAAGTCTGTCCCACAGGAGCTGCAAATCTAAACAGATTTCCTATGTTTCATTAAATATGGATAGAAAAAGGAATAAATGAGGAAACTAATTTACAAGCCGAAGAGAATTATGTGTGAAAAATGTATGACCATTAAAGTTAGGCTGGGAAGATAGAGTGGGGGAATGGGAAACCCATTATAATTTCATTCATAAAAGTCTTCCTTAATAATCTTTTTTAAAAGAAATTTTCTAGTCCAAAATGGAATAAAATACATATCACACCTCTTATATTCTATAACTAACTTTTTCATAAGATATTACAATTATAAATTTTGATCTCTCTCTAAACCCCTCCCACACTTTTCTCTTATTCGATTTCAAATTAAAATTGTTTTCAATATGACAAGGGTTTGCCATGAAAAGCTTAAATACTGAGTTTGGAATCAATATAAAATCATATTGTAGACCTGTTTTTTTCATAGTGATAATAATTACAAAGATATTGAAGTTTACTATTAAAAGATCTCCCAATTTCAGCCATTAATGAGCTCATTCAATGGTTTGCAAAAATAAGTATTTTTAGAAGACCATATCCTTAGATAGGTTTTTTAAATTATATGTTCTGTAATATTAGAATAAAATATTTTATAGCTTATACTCAAAACCACAATAATTAACTTACTCCCTTTATTTAAAGAAGTTATAATTGATAATTGGTAATTATAATTCATAAATGGATTGAATTTCTAGAGGAATTTTTTCTCTTTATCCAAAAGTCTTTAAAAATCCCACTGCAATAGTCTTAGTAATAAAATACCCAAAAGTTTTAGATTTCCCTTAGAAAAATCAAATTAATCATGTTGGTACCACGACTTTTTTTTTTTTTTTTTTTTGAATGGATCTTCACCAATTCTACACTGAAAAGGTAAAAGAAAGGTCAGTGAATTACATATGTGTGTGTGGGTGTGCATGTTTAAAATTTGGTATTTTATTTTTCCAAATTGTTGATAATTTTGTTGATAGTTAAAATCTGTAGAGCATGAAAGAGGATTCAGAGGAATATCCAAATTTAAAATTTTAATATCTTTGTTAATATTAGCATTACGAAAGAAGTGTATGTGACAAAATAGATGTATAATGAAATTTATAACAATCATATGCTATAACAGATTTCAATATAGGCATATTATGAATGCAATAAGACATTTAATAATGTCCTTTTGTGTGTTCAGCAAACCCCCTTATTTTTAAAATGGAGAAACTAAATTCGGTATTAATGATTTCATTATAAGCCCTTAAATTAATTATTCTTTGGTTGAAATCAGATGAGAGAGGGGGAGTTTAGAGATAGAACAAAATTTATAATTATCATATCTTCATTGTAATTGGAGTTAAAAAAAAGTTTATAATAAATTAATATTAAGCACAATAATTGTAAAATGTAATGTTCTATAACATTTTTATGAAAAACGTTTATTAAGGAAGAATTTTACGAATGATGGATGAGCACTTCCGCCACTCTTCCTTCTCGGACAGTCTAAATCAAACTTCAGTGGTCATGCCTTTAATGGTAATTGTTTTTTCTGACTTATGAATTATATTTCCCCTTACTCTTATTTAATAAAAAATAAGAAATATGCTTATTTTACGAAGCTCCTGCTGGACTTTTCCACTCAAGCAATTTAAAAAAAAGTAAACCCCTATTTCTCAGTTCACTAACTTCTAACACAATGATGAGAAATACTTTCAAGTAGAGTTACAAGTAAATTTGTATATTAGGGAAAAATTAGTTCAACTGTCCATTCGTTTATTGAAATTTTGATTATCATATTCAAATAAGTCCCAAATTTCCTTAAATTAATAATACTACATTTACTTTTGTTCTTTTTACGTACCTTCATTTAATTAGTCAGAGTTTAACTATTACCCTTATGCAATGTCAGAATCTTTTGAAAAGACTGCAGTTTGTGATAACAGATAGTTTGTATCGGTTTATTAATTATAAATTAGTTTCTTTAGAGAATTAAATTTATTTAATATATTATGTTGCCAATCACTTTAATAAACATATAGTTTTTATTTTAAATCATAAATAAAAGTAAATCCAATGAATTTTATTTAAAAATAATTCCTTTACTCTCAGTCAACCCATAGGAAAACTCACTTTATTAACTGACCAATGGGGGGGGGGGGGCAGCCGGCTTTTGCATGAGTTGTCAATATAATCCCACAATAGTTGAGTAGTTTTTGCTTTGAGTTACGCTGGCCTGAACCTACCATTATTGACAGCTCAGTTGCCCGCCATTTTATTTTGTAACTGTTATGATCTGTAAACAATCAATGCAATGGAAATATTGCAGAAAAAATGGCTTCTTGATCGGATGACTTTCAGAAATTTTTCTGAAGATATATTTTTAAAAATAGGTAAGGGTGCCAGTGTAGCTCATGGGATCAGTTCAAGTCTCGCAAATCCCGCCCGAGCTAGCTTTTATCGATAAATAAAAGGTTGTCCTGAGCCATGGATGAAAAGTAGTCACATTTGAAAAAAAAAATAAAAAATACAGATAATTAGAAATCAAGTTTCACCGTTAAAAAATCAAACAACAGAACCTCGAAGAACAAATGGATACTAATACCACCCAGAGCATAAGGATTTCTGAAGATTCCCTAGTAAAATTTCCCCATGAAACCAATAATCATCAAAGGAGGTTCTACTAATCAAATTTGAAGATGCCTGATTCAAAAGATTGCTCCTCGTTTATGAAATAAGGACTTAATTAAAATGTAAGGCAGTATCAGAATTAGCGATGAAGTCATTCCTGTTAGCTTCATCGTGAAATTCTTATTTACGAAGATTTCACTTTTGGTTTTGTAGAAACCTTACAAGTGAAGATTTATTTGGGAAAAAAAATTATCACTGGCCGAATTCCACAAATTTCCTTAATTACGAGAAATACTACAAAGGAGTTGCAAGGGACAAGCGGTGCTGAATACCTAGGACAAATTGGACTCTTAGAACTCGAAAACTACCAAATTAGTTCCCTCTTCCGATCAAATAATAAATAAAATATAAATAAATAATTGTCAAAGCTGAATCAAATTAAACACTTAATAAAAGTAGAGGTATCACAAGAAATCGAACTGATGTGTCTGCCCAAAATAAATTACGGGGTTATCCAAGGGGATTCTTATGGCTTCTGCTCCCTATCTACACCATCACCGAATACACATTCCTTAATCCTCGTAACCCTTCTCCTAATCCAAAACTTCTCTCCTCCCCTTCACCTTTATCCTACCTATTGATATTGCAGATTTCTGAACACAGATGACGTGTTCCTAATGTCGAGTAGCAGTTTGTCCTATGTATTCAGTACTGCTTGCCACTTGCAACTCCACGGCCAATTACGACGGATAAGTATAAGTATATTGATTCGAAATAAGTCAGTCTTCAATATTTATTTTTCCCCTTGAATGTCGGCTGAAAAATTGTTCTACTTCCGGATATATTTGTTCCTGGCTTCCGGTTTGGACAATTGACAAAGAGCTATTGCAGAATGTTTAATAATTAAAGGACTGCTACTAAGTTTTATGGACTATTGGCATCCGTCGAAACTAGCCATATTTTTGTTAAAGGAGAGAGGCAGTCTTTAAACAATATACTTTAAAAAATAACACGATGCCTAAATTTAAGAAACACAAATTTATTGTGCACGTTTCCAAAAATTTTTAGAACATACTCAGGATCACAAGTAGCAGGGACAGTATTCATAGTTATGGTTAACTACAACAGGTGTGTCCCAGTGACAAATAGTAGCAACTAACATTATAAGATTTTTTTGTTGGGGTACGGTCAAGGAAGATCCAAAAAATACTAAATAAAATATGTGTATTTTTTAGATATATGCCAACGTTTCGGCTTACATTGTAAGCCATCTTTAGGGCTACCATGGGCGAGAGGGGTCATGAAAATGGCATCTTAGCGACACGACGTCCTATCTCGCCTAGTTAACATGTAGACTTTAACTTATGACTTGTCGACATAACCAACGTTTCGTTGGCAGGTAATTACAAAAAAATACACATTTTTAAATTTAATTTTTTGCATCTACCTTGACCGAAACCCAACAAAACACATCTAATAATAGTATCTACGATCAATAAAAACTCTCCATTTTAACAAGTAGCAACTAACATTTCGAACTTCACTCCAACATTCCACAAGGCTCAACAGCTTCTGTTATAAAATAAGTAACTCACCTTCACTCATAAGCGTAAAATTATCGAAACTTCATAAACTCAAGAAGAAACTTCAGGAAGTTGATAGATTTGACTCTTCTGCGTTACCTATCTCAGAGAGTATCGACGTGCATGCTCTTAACCTAGGCTCAGAATGGGACTCCTATGAATCACTGCCCGATGTAAGCTTTTATTTTTCTTAAATAATAGTAACACGAAGGGCTTTTTCGCTAATTTTTGTGGGGGAGGAAAAACCCCACTGCCTCCCCTCCTAATGGAAATTGTATGGGCTGTCAAAGTATATTTTACTGGGGGCGAAGTAGTAGATTTGAAGACAACAATTTTTTTTTTTTTTTTTTCAGAATAACCTAACAAAATTAAAAATGACGGCAAAATTTGGGTAACAGCAGTCCGCAAGAGAGCCTTATCTACCAACTGTCAGAACATGTTACTAGGAATATATTTATCAGGAAGTAAGAAGGTTATTTCTTGTTATTAAACTTTTCCTTAGATTTAAATGACACTATATTTTCGAGAGCGGTTCAAAATAACCCGGAATTTTTGAATGGAAGCGCGAAACATTTAGTGCCTAATATCCAGTACAGCCACTATAGATATAAGGTTCCTTAGTTATCTCTACCTCGAAAAAGTAGCTGGCACTGGATTTTAGACAGGTCTGTAGTGGAAAACAGTCAAAAGCGCATAACCTCACTTTTTAGGCCAGGAGTGGAAAATGTGTCTTTTGTGTAACGCGCATTTATTCATTGTCGGTCAAAGATAATGCAAAATGAGCGAGCAAGGGGTGACGTGCGCTCACTTGGGTCTCAGAGAGGCACTCACTCCCGAACTTCTCTAGTAATTTTCGATAAATTTTCTTGGGTTTTACATTATCTTTGACCAAAAAACGAATAATAACGTGTTGTGCAACAGACACTGGTACAACCCTGAAAACACCTCTAATCTGATAACATAAAACTGTTACGTCACTATTGGTTGCTTAATAGGCAGAAGAATACTAAAATAAACCTATGACATCATAACATTAACAATTATGCTGCCATCCATTTGTTTTTGTGGCTATTTTATACATGTTTTGAGTTCAAATACCAAAAATCAATATTGCAAAATAAATGGCAGCTTCTGTGATTAGTTGCGAACCTTCTTGCCTACAATCCTAAAAATTTTTTTTTTTTACTTTTTAGGAAATACAAATATGATAAAAATAACAAGAAAAAGTTTTAAAAATAATTAGCAGCTCAGTAAATACAAGTAATTGTGTTTTTAGCAATGCTTAGTTATAAAAAGTCCTCATGCAAAGACTGCATGAAATAAGTTTTCCTCAGACTAGAAATTAGTTTAAAAGCAGTCAATTTGAAAATGTTTATAAAAAAATTTTCTATTTATTTGGGGAAAAAAAATTCTAAAAAGTAAACTTGTATTGATTTCATTATTTAAAATTAAATATTTGCTGCTATATCGAATCTTTCTTCTTCTCGGTCCGATTTTGCTAAAAAGAACGAACTTAGCTTTTCGTTTTGCAGATACATATCGAAATTCAATACGAAAAATATAAACTGTGGTTTGTAGAGTTGAAACACACAGACATACATATATGTATATCAACTTCTTAATATACAACATCGTAGGATGAGATCGTTATTGGTTTAAATCGGTTCGGGAGCTGAAGGACGCAGAGGAATTAGCTGTTTATGCATCTTTTGCGTGTAAATGGTTTTTTCTTTCTTTAAAAAAAAAAAAATATATTTTATACCTGCA
>KZ807792.1:49012-61169 GCA_000696205.2 Oncopeltus fasciatus | reverse complement strand
TATTTATTAGAATTGAAATTTTGTTCTATATTTAATTCTTTCTCAGGCTATCTATTTATTTTCAAATGGATACAAAATTAGAGGTTGGCCCTAAATATAAGTTCCAAAACCTATTATAGCTTTTTTTTTATAGAAGCAATGTTAATAATAATAGCCCTTAACCTAATTATTTCCACCTTTGTTTCATTGGTAATGGTATAATTGAATGAAAATAAAAGAATGTGTAGATAAAAGAAAAAAATTTCAAAATTATTTTGTATAATAAATAAGACTTTAGAATTTAAAATCATCTATATATATTAGAGCAGGGTTTCAATTAAATTTAATATTAAAAAATAAGTCTGCATTGGTTATTTTGGAATTTATTAGTCGCAGATAGGGAGATCACAGAAAAAATATAGCCTGAATTGGGAAGGAACTAATTAAACTAAATTTATTCTTCAGCTTCATGGTAACTTTTTAAAGGTAATGCATATTTCAGGAAAATCTCACAAAAACAATTTAGTGACATTTAAAAAAACAATTTTTACCTTTTCACACTATTCTAATGTCAGCAAAAAAGCAAATGATTAAATATTTATAGTATGATTAATTTAATTAATAGTTGGATTAAGTCATTTTTTATCTGCTAAATTGTTATAATGGTTCTTAATGAAATTTAGGGTTTCAAGTAAAAAGTTGATTACTTCCTCCTTATCTATATTTTTACTGACTTATGGAATATATTTTTAAAAATAATTATCAGATAGCTAGTACCTATTTAAGTTGCATTAAAATTAATATAGAAGCCAGGGGGGCTGAAAAAAAAGTTTGGTCAAGTTATGGGCTTCTTGCATACCACAGTCCTAATATTATTCAATCGATAGGTAGAACATTTTTTGAATTTTTTTATTTATTAATAAGATGTATTAAATTTAATTTAATTTTTATTACTTAACTTCAAATTTTATTCATTTATTTTTTTTTTAAGTGTTAGCCTCCCTTTCAATCACTTAGGGTCATGGAGGGAGGGGCTACAAGCTTGCCCAGGATGGGATTTGAACCTGCAGCACATGTACTGTGAGCTACCCTGGCGTCCCAAATTTTTTTTTTCTTTTACGTATGAAGTATTATGTCTGACAGTGTTGTATTTGGTTTGTATTTTAGGTTCTCCCCTCATATTTTCACTAATATTTTCATATAAGCCGAATAACTAGGAAAATATTTAAGAATGTAAAAAGGAAGGTTGAATGATTGTGAGTGGAAGATGGGGACATCTTCCCTTGTAGTTTAGAACTAAATTCAATGACATTTTCTTTCATCTTTATTGGCCTTTTAGGGTTTCAGGATTAAATTAATGATATACTCATCTTTAGTATATCATTAATTTAATTCTACATTAAAACAGGAAAATCTGCTTAGTTAATGCTGCACCTGAGAGAAAGATTTTTTTTTTTTTTAATTTTTATTAAGTGATTAATTTTATATCAACTGAGGAAGAGAAATTTTGAATTGAAGTTTTAAGTTGTAATCAATAAAGCAGAGGAGTATTTAAAAGTTCCAATAAGTTAGATATTATTAGAATTTAATAAAAAATAAAGTAATAAAAACCATAAAATGTTTTCATATGTTTATTGCTAAAAATTCAATTACAAAAGGGTAATTATAAAAGAGTAATAATAAAACAATTACTCATTAAAATGTTAGATCAAATAATAATTTAATAATCTCTCTGTATTATATTATGTTCAAAAGTGAGTAAAGACTCTCTTTTTCAAGGATTGGATATTGTTAAGAATTGCTTGAAAAGGTTTCTAGAATATTTATAAGAAACAACTATTTTAACGGTCTGAAAAAAAAACCACTTATAACTTGCCTAATATGGGTCTGATATTAGATTTACTTATTTTCTTTCATTTTTAAATTCAATAAAATGAAGGGAAGACAATTACTTTCTTCATTATGCAATCTTGGCTTCTATTTTTCTTCTCAGGACTCCAAAATAACCTCTCAGTGTACTCAATAATTGTTATTTCTTTTTGACATCTTCAACAATGTTACATTACTGCTGAAAAAACTAATCTCCATGCCAGAGGGAGCAATGCGAATAAGAAAATCATTTAGTTGGTTCTGAAAATTTGAGAATTACCTTCTTGAAAGCATGTATTTAGGATTAGTTTTATCCTAATTTGTAGGTCTTTGAAGTTGTTAGTTATATTTCACACATTCTGTGTTCTATATATAATGTTATTTCCCTAACAATAATAAATATAATGGTGTTTCTTTGAATATGGGCACTAAACAAATAAATTAAATAGTGATTGACAAGCAGCATCTACACATCTAATCTATACCAAAAAGTGAGTATAACACACCAAATCTATTTACAAATGTTTTTATTTATTTATAGAAAAATATACTGCATATTAATTAATAACACAAAGAAAATAACACTCAAAAAATGTATCCTTTCAATAACGCCTGGATAGCATTTGTCTATGCTTACTAGTTACATTAAAATCAAACATTTTGTCTTGTAGAAGGAATCCATTTAAATGTCTTAATGTTAAAAGATAGAGTATCTGAAAGTTAATTTAGACATGTGTATGTTTATATGTATGGAAATTTTAAAATAAAGCAATAGATTTGTCTTACTACAACCTCCTATCCCATAAATACATCCTCTTAAATTATTCTAAATTACTTATCATAAATTACAATTACAATCATTATCAAAAATACAGTAACTATTTCAGACATAGGCTCATCTGCCACAACAAATGTATACTTCAAACTCAATAGATAACTCTGTTTAAGAACATTAAATAAAGGTCTGGCTGAGAGATCATTGACATCCTATGAAGATGGATTCAAGCACATAGATATATTTAATAATTAATTCAGAAAAATACTCTAACATTAGAGGTTTTAGGTGCTAGTAAATCTACAAGGTGTTCATAAATAAACATGGTGAAACATTCTCATGCAAAGGAAACAAAATATATGAAAAGCTCCGGTTAAATGGTAGTCCAAATTAAATACATTATTATTTCAAAAATATAACTTAAATAAGAGCAATAAAAAGACAGAGATTTCATGGGTACAAAAGTAACCAAAATCAGTTACCTAACATATTTTAACAAATACAGAGGGACAAACCAAAACTTAGTAAATCCTTACCATCACCAAGCATAGATAATGTCCTCGACAGTTTGCTTGAAAAAAAATTTCTAAATTTCTGCATATTAGTGCTGCTTCAGCTAAACCAAAACCACTTGCTTTTAAAGAAGCAAAAAATTGCGTACAACAGAATTGATTGAAAGTTCATGCAAAGGAATATTAGTGAGGTAACCGGTATGTTGCAGCTGATTATTAGGCAAATAAATACCTTTACAATTACTAGCTCCCATTGCAATAACGTCGCACGACAACCAGGAACTACTTCAAAATTTCCGTAACTCGCTCTGTAGCAAAATGAACTAATCTTGCAAATATCTAAGTTACGAAACTTCTTTAGAGGCCAGTCAATACTATACTTTCTCAACTATTTTTTGCCCTTGAGGATACTCTTTTGAAGTTAAAACTGCTATACTGACAGATATTTTTGGACGAATTTATAGTGACAGTATACAAACAGCCCACATTAAACCGAGGGGCTTAATTATACTCAGACAGAAATAGCTATCATAAGGAATTCATTCAGTAGAGTGACAGAAAGATGAGCATAAGGAAAGACAATCGCATACCACTTGACACGGTTACTGATAAGTCTTATCTAAGTGGGTCTACAGGGTAAGGAATGGTGGGAAGGAGGGAAATCTATCCCAACGAAGAAAATTATTTTAGGTTTATTTTGTCTCTTTTTAAAATGAATAGAACAAAAACTCATTGCAAAGTGCTTAACCTTTATTTATTTTTCTTTATAATTGGAGGTGTTTCTTATTTCTTCTTAAAAGCCACATTTCAGCGAATTTCCCGCGGGTAAATCAAGCTATCCACGTTGGTACTATAAAGTGACATAAAAATTTCAACAGATGTTCATGAATCCTGTATTAAAAATATGTACAATTCTAAATTCTCCCTCTCTCTCTCACTTTTTTTTGTTTTGTTTGGAAATAGATTAGAATTAAAAAGTGTAAATTATAAGTAGCTTGAAATTGTCAGGAAGAAAGGATGTACATCCTATGACAATAAAGAACTAATCTAATCTAATATTTCTCTCTCCCTCTCTCTCCCTCCCTCTCTCTCTCTCTCTCTCTCTCTCTCTCTCTCTCTCTCTCTCTATATATATATATATATATATATAAATANAAAAAAAAAATATATATATATATATATATATATATATATATATATATATATATATATATATATGCATATGCGTGAACGTTCAAACTCTAGCGTCCGAAATTTTTAAAGTAATAAAACCAAATTGCGTATTTAAGCTTCTATTTGCAAAAAAGTTGAACGAGTTTGTTAATTACTGAAATCGGGAGAGTGGAAGGGGACTTAGAGGAAGACCAAAATTTAAAATCTTAATATAAACGTTATTATTAGCATTACGAAACAAAAATTGTATAACAAAATTGGTTATGTTACTTTATAACACTTTAATATAAAATCAAAACAAAAAAAGAGCATATTAAGAAGATATTAAAGAATGTTGTTCGAGTGTTAGTTGGATCCTTTTATTTTTAAATGCAAAAACCAAATTCGATATTTAAACTTTCCATTGCAAGCACTTAAAGGTATTCATTTTTGGCCAAAATGGTATGAGGTCAAGGAAGGGTTAAGAAGCAGAACAGCATTTATAATCATTACGACTTTTCGTTCTTGTTTGAGCCACAAAAAAAGGTTGCAGATCATTATAGGTGTAAAATTTAATTTCATAATATTCGTGTTACGAACAATTTTTGCGAAAAATGATTAATAAGTAAGAAACTTACGAATATAACTATAATGAACACTTCCCCCACTCCTCCTTCCAAACCAGTTTAAAGTAAACTTAGTGATCATACCTTTAACTCATATTGTTCTCCACAATAGAACAATTACTCTACGCGTAGAGTAGCTTCTACTCTTGCAATTAATTCATCAATTACTACTTTCTTTATTTCCATCTTAAGAAAATTAAGAAATCTGCTTAGTTTACACATCCCGTGCGTGAGGAACTTTTTTTTAAATATATCAGTTGATAGTTCAACTTCGGTGAGGAACAAAATACGACGAATGAAAGAAAAGTTAAAATATTCAGTAACTTAACTAGTCACTTAGTTGATGAACAAAATATTCATTCTGAAGATTTAATTCCCTTTAATCCAAGTTCACTCATGAATTATGACCTAGTTGTATTAGCATATTTTGTATTGGATTTAAGAACAACTTTTTGAATGTAATAGGTGTGAAATATAATTTTCTAGAAATTTATGTTCTTTACAATTTAAAAAAAAGTTTATTAATGACAATTTGTATTAATGAGGACTTCCCTACTCTTTCTTTCCCGCCTGTATGGATACAGGTTTAGTGTTCTCTTTTATGCTCGTGGCTCGAACCAGCTTATATGATTTAATTCCTCACATACCCTCATTTATGTTCATCTCAATGAAACATGGGAAACCTGCTCGGTTTTCGCAGCACCTGTGTTAGGGATTTTTAAAACTAAAAAAAATTACATAGTGGTTATCCTAAAATCATTTCTTAACCATTAAACTAAAGTGTGTGGAAATCGTGCAGCAAAAAAAAACTTATGATTAATCATTGAAAAATATGTTTTGGATCGCACATGGCGTCGCAGTGCTGTTAGCATGTAAGAATATTATGTGTCACATGACTGTAGTCAGATAGTCACGTGTACTCATGATATGCACATGAATGTTAATTCGATACAATAATTAATGGATTTAGCATTTATTTTTTTAATTTTTATTTAATCATTTCAGTATAAATGTCTTCGGAAAAAAGTAAAAGTTCGCCTTAAAAAATAATGGTAATTATTATCAATATAATAATGATCTAAAATAGGACTTCCCATGTTTTATTAAAGATAGATATACATAAGATAATTTAAATGGGGAAATTTAATTTAAACCGTAAAGAAAAATGAGAGTATGACCGCTGAAGCTTCCTCTAGACTAGTCGGAAAGGCAGAGAGTGGGAAGCGCTCATCCATCGTAGGTATATTCGTAAATGTCTTCCTTAACCAGCGCTTTTCGCAATAATTTTATAGAATATTAACGGCATAAAATTACATTTTACATCTATTTTGTTCTATAGAACTATTAATTTTAATAACAATCAATATGTTAGGATTATTTGTTTTCCTCTGAAGCCTCTCTTTCCATTTTCTCAGATTTCAACCAAAAATGAATTATACGGAAGGTTTCAATGAAAAATTCCGCCTGATTGGCAGTGGTACCTCAGTGCCCCGAACCCCGGCCTGTTCCAAGCCAGAGCCAGGAGGGAGTGATGGAGGAGTTCAAGTAGCCCTGGTCCAGCTGGCACCGGTTGGTAGCACCCTATAAGGGCCTCTGTCTGTGGGTTACTAAGGGGTAACATTCATACTTTATAACTTTTTTTTTTTTAAAACACTTATTTTATTTTTATTTTTTTATAACCTTTATTTGCATATTACATTCTGTTAAAAATAAATAAAAACATTTTGTAATTTGATTACAATGAATAGTAAAAAAAACAAAAAACATTTCCATCATGAACTTGCACTAGTCAATGACGGATTACTGGCTAAGAAGGACAATGCACACTACATCACTGGGAAGAGGTAAAATATGAAAAACTATAATTGAATAGTTCTAGAGCTTCTTACGGCAGAGAAAAAATTGTTTCAATCCGTCAAAAAAGGGCATCTTGTAGTTCAGCAATTTTAAATTATTTTTTTTTCAGTCTTCAAGCTCTGTATATATAAATAGGTAAACAACTTTACAATAAGTCCGTAACGCAGGAGCAACGTAATCGAAGCAGATTTCCCATGTCTCGTTAAATACGGATTTAAATGAGAGTGAATGGCGATGAAATTCAATTTACAAGGAGAGAAGAATGAGCGAAGCTCTCACCCATCGTCCTTATGGTCGTAAATATCTTCTTTATAAAGTGTTTTGAGCAAAAGTTTTAATAACCTACACATTTGAAAATCATATTCCCCACACATTATATTCTATAAATTTCTCATAAGTGGAATAACAAAGAAAATATACCATTATAAATCATGGTCTCTCTCTCAAAAATCCCCCCTTTTCATCGTCCGATTTCTACCAAAACTAAATCATTTTTAAGCTTTTAATGAAAAGACTAAATTCAGATTTTTTTTTTTTTTTTTTTTTTTACTGTAGATATTATTATTAGATTTTTTTTTGTTGGGGTTCGGTCAAGGTAGATCCATAAAAATACACATTTTAAAATTTTAAAAATACAAATTTAAAAATACACACACAACAAATACAATATTTTTTAAATTTATAAATTTTTTTATTTTGGTTGTGGTTTTTTATCCCACGTAAATTATAAACAATTCATGAGAGGGAACAGAATAAAAAAAAATTTTTATTCTGTTTCCTCTCATGAATTGTTTAATATTTTTTTAAATTTGTATTTTTTGGATCTACCTTGACCGAACCCCAACAAAAAACATCTTATGAAAATACTAATATTTATTGTTGTTGTTATTCCTATTGTTATTAGGTATAATGTTATTGTAATTGTTGTTAAGTATAATGGTTTTAGGTATAATGTTGTTAGGTATATGTTATTATTGTTCTGAAGTATATATTTGTATAGGTATATTGTTAAGATGTTTGATATAAGTTGTTAGGTATAACATATATTTGTAAATGGTTTTATATTTTTAAAATAAGAGAACCCTCNTAAAACCTGGAAAGTCGGTTGGATCCTGCTAATTTATGCTATGTTGTTAATGAATAGTTAGGTGTCGTGTAGATTGGGGGTAGTACTAACTAATCCAAGGATGAAGGAAAGTAGGGGGTGGGGGGTGATGTCCTCGTCAAGTGGGGTGGGGGTGGGCCTAATGGAAAAGGGGCTAAACAACCTCCCCTTTCCGACAACCCACCACAATTGGAGCAAATTGAGCTGATCCTGCCGCCAGACTACATCCTGCTCCACTTGCAGGGATTTAATCTCCACACATTCCTCCTGTACCCGTATTGACACTCAGAGAGAGCTCTCCTGCGTTTCGATCCCACTGCAAGAATACGCCGTCAGGGTGAATCGGAAGTGGGGCATCATTGACGCTCCAACCAAAATTACCTTTAGAAAAAAATCTTCCAGCCTACTTTTAGCCCTTTCTAATACTTTTTGTCTGCTTTACAAATAGCGTATAAGAAGTAAAAGTATTCATATCGAACTAATCAACAAACCTTAAGAGTAGAGTAAAAATGCATCTTCTGGAGTACGCAAATGATGATAATGGCCGACCCAATGGTTTCCAGTCAAAAATTATTACCTCTAAGCTTACCTCTTTGGATCAAGGAAGCAGCACTCAAGGTTCGGTGGGAAACTTGAAAGAAAGGCATCGGATGTATCAGCTTTTGTGATGCCTACGGATTTACATGAAGTCAAATGTTACTTCACTTAAAGAAAAAAAAAAAGTCTACGAGGAGCGCTAAGATATAGATAGATCCCATATTCCCTCTAGGTTATAGATTAAGCGCTCTTGGGATTTAATCTTGGCATATACCTCAACAATTGATGCTCTCTCCTGCTCTCCTGCTTTTCGATCTCATTCCATCTTGATCGATCATCCATGGATCTATCATCTTGACCTCCACTTTCCGGATTGGTGAGATATGTCAGAACATGAAAGACGACCCATCTAATGGGAGAAGCCCTTACTGAAGATTTTAATAGCTGGTCGTGGAAGGAGCTTACAAGACCGCTGAAAGGGTTCTTTAGTCTTAGTTAAGTCAGCCGAGTTTGAGTCAAACTCATGTGTCACATCCTCTCAAATGGAATGAAAACAAGAAAGAGAAATGAGTAATTCAATGTCGGGACTGAGATGAGTATTATAATTATTGCTATAAAGTGCTTTTCTACATTGTTTTTTTAACTTTTATTTATTTATTACATTCTGTTAAATTAAAACATTTTGTAATTTGATCACCACAATGAATTAGAAAAAAAAATGACATTCAATATCATTCACATGAGGAGAGAATGTGACCAATGACACCACTCTCAATATATTAATTAAGTTTAATTTTTCTACTTAAAAAAAAGAAGAGAATATGCAGCACATAATTAACAGTAATTGTGTGGTCTTTATGGGGATTAGTGCTTGAGTAGACATAACCGATACCATAATTTTGATAAATAACGAAAGTGGTTCAGACCGCATTAGGCAAATTATTGAAATAGTCAATAACATAAAATAAAATAAAAAATAGATAGGTTTTATTCTATTCCCTTGCATTTATTGTATAAAATTAATGTAGGATTAAATACCACAACAAATAGAATATTTGAAAAAAGAAATTAAAAGGAAAAAAAAAAAGAGAGCCTAATAAATAGCTGACAATGTTAGTCATTTTTTAATGTCCTTCGAGCATAAGACGATATATTCGTCTTCCTCGGGAGGTTTAGACTCCCAGTAGAGTGCGGGGGTAGAATGAATCATCTGACTAGCCTCGGTGATACAATGGATAGCATGCCCGCCCGGAAAGCAGGAGATCCGGGTTCGAGTCTTGGCTGAGTTGGTAAGATTTTTTTTTATTCTATTCCCTTGCAATTATTGTAAAAAAAAAAAAAAAAAAAAAGATAAGTTTTCAAAAACACAGCTAGCGAAATCGCTCAAGAATTAAACCTAAACTATAAAATACATATGAACCACTTACATAAAACTAGAATTTAAAATTCGACGTGAATTAACGTGAAAAAACATTGAACCGAGTTTCAATTTGTGAATCGAAATTAAATCGAGCCGTTTTGGAAGCGATTGATTAGTATGATGGAAAGTGGATCTCGTTTGGACAATAATGTGTGAAAATTTGCCTGAGAAACGCCCCCTGTTATACTTCACAAATGGTGGCAAAGCCAAGATTGCATGCAAGAAAGGTAGCGCTGAACGTTAAATGGGATTGGAAAGGAATCATTCATAATGAGCTAGTCAAGCTTGGTTAAACCTTTAACTCGTCGGCAACTTAAGCGTTTGAAGCTTAGCGTTTCGAGGAAACAGCTAGACCTGACCACTAGGATAGCTGTCGTTTGACAGCTGTAGACCACACAATTTTTTTTTTTTTTTTTTTTTNGTTCTGGCTGACAAATGAGACAGTGAACATTTGGTCGCACATATTTGGCTAGATGTTATTCCTGGGACTTACATTGTACGATCTTTGTCTCCTAAACATACATGCTTCCTTCACTGACAAGTTCATTGTAGGGCTTCTTCTTGCATGTTTCCAGGTATTCCTTTATTTAATAGAATCAGGTTGATTTTATAATTTGCTTTGGAAGGAGCAACGAAGAGTTTTTTCTGTAGATGTTCAACTCATTTGTTGTTAAATAAATACACATGAAACTTCCTCTAAATTTTTTTTTTTTTTTTTTTTTTCAAGTGGAGCCTCCCTTTCAACCAATTAGAGTCGTGGAGGAAGGGAATCTTATACTAAACAGCCATTGTCTCAGGACAAGCTCTTACTAATAAATCAAATATTGTTCTGGGCGGGATACGAACGCGCAGCGCCAGGATTGCGAGGACCGAACGGATCCCACGAGCTAGCTACCCTCACGCCCCTACACAAATCTTTAGTGACTTAATGGTGAAAAGCTGACTTCAAAGAAGGTTTGTGTAAATCACTTGACTCAGTTTTCCACCAAGAAATCTCAAAAATTCTACAGTGATCTAATAATGCTTTCACCGAAAAACCTGCAAAGGTTACTTACCAAAAAGGTGCACATGTAATTGATAAGAGTTAGAATTCTATATTGATAAATTTGCTTTAAAAATTTTAATTATTAAATGTATAAGTAAATACAAATATATATATTTATTGTAAGTTATATACAGAAGTAAATGACTTCTCTTTTGGTCTGCAGCCATAAGAAAAAAGGGTTATGTACTTTTATCTATGCTCATGCTTAAAAAATGCGGAAAATCTTCTTGTTTGCGCAGCTCTTGCGTGAGGACATTTTGAAAGCGCTTGTCATCTATGTAATGGAGACAATAATGTAGATATAATGGCGTTAAATAACTATTTTAATTACTAATTTCTTTTTTTTTTCTGGATAATGTTGTTATCGTCCAAGGATTTTGCTGAGTGAAAACATATTTAAATCTGAATGTCGCACCTAATTAATTGTATTCACTACAATAGCAGACATGAACACATTAGCAACTATTTTTGTACGCTGTTGTTCAGATATTGACCACTGGGAACAGGAGTGGAGGAGCCATTGTCACCTCTGGCAAGAGTCCAGAGATCGATCTTCTTCTGCGGTACCACAGAGAGATTGAGGTCCACTCCTGCGCTTACTGTTAGCACACATCACCTTGGGAGAAATGTTCTTGATAAAGACAACATTGTAATAACCATGTCCTTCACATACATGTCCACAGATTTCCAATGATCCTTCAAAACTGACACCAAAAAATTAGTCCATTGATTATTTTATTTTTATAAATATATATTCCATTTGGAATATTTACGAAACAGGATATTTAAGCTATTCGGTTGGCAAGTATAGCAGAAAATAATAGAATAATTTTTAAACACTTTTAATAATATTATTTTACTGAAACTTAAAACAATTCTTTTGTGTAGCAAACATGTCTTTTTTCTTTGTTTCTCTATTAATATATTATATAGGGTTGGAGAAAAAGTAATTTCGTTTTATCACCATAGCTGTAATGTGCCTTATCTCTTGTTATCCTTATTCAGTGAAGCCATAACTAAGAAGCATTTGAAAGGTTTCAAAATTCATACTATTTATAAAGATATTAATCAACTGAGTTAAAAGATACTGTACTTTTGAAATGCAGATTCCCGAAGGTCATATTAATTTTTTATTTTATTATTTTTAATATTAAACTTTTATTTATTTATTACATTCTGTTAAATTAAAACATTTTGTAATTTGATCACCACAATGAATTAGAAAAAAAAATGACATTCAATATGAATCACATGAGGAGAGAAGGTGACCAATGACACCA
>KZ807792.1:7828-46772 GCA_000696205.2 Oncopeltus fasciatus | reverse complement strand
TGGTGTATAAAACATGGTAAATATACACCATCTGGATTTTTAAAAATCTCTCTTTACAACTCTCATTCTCTTTTCAGCCCTGAAGAAGCCATCACATGATGTGCGAAAGCTCGGCAAAAAAGAACAATTTGACTCGGTCCAACCCGGAAGATGAAATGGTAAATACATCTTGTATTGTACACAGCAGCTACAACCAAGAGATTTTTAGCATAAATCTTCACATATAGCATTAATCTTGGAATATGGTTAAAAATGGCAACTTTCTTTTCTATTTTTTAACAATTCTTAATAAGTAAAAATTGGCCTTTTTAGTAAAAATCATTACTCCTTCCAGGGTAAATCGAGCAGACCACTATTCATGTAATAAAAGCTGTATATTATTAGATAATAAATATAAACTGAATATCCATTCTCTTTCCTAGATTTGCATGGTGATGTCATCGCTTTACCACATCTTCTCATGCAGGTCAGAAGAACATTTCAACTGTTTTCTGTCATTTGATCTCCTAGGCATTGCTCTTAGCATGTTGGGAATCTATATGACTGGGGTATACTATGCATACTGGTGCCATAAGGTGAGTGCCGTTCTTGATCAATTTTCTATCTGTAAATATTTTCTTAATCCTCTAACTACAGTGGGAAGAGTGGTTTGTATATGTATACAAACACAAAAACATATAAATTGTATGTTCTTAAATGAGACCTATAATTACTTGTGCCAAAAAAATTCTACATAAATCCCCTTCCTACCCATGAACATTTTCTTGGCCCTCAACAACTACTGTGAGAATAATATACATTAATAATTAATATAAATAATTTATATTAATATACTAACAAGAATTTGATGTCATTGGCTTTCTTCTGCTTCATAAAGGCGAGAGATTTTGGTAGTGGTCTGCCATCCTCATACTGAAGTCTTGTCCACTTTCTTAGTCACTGATGTTGAACTGTTTTTTTCCTGTAATGTGTCAGTCCATAGTTTTTTCTGTCTGGTTGGTTTGTCAGGTAGAGGGGATTAGGATCACTAGGTTTCTTCTCCCTCATCATAGTGTAAATATGTGTCATACAATTCATTGTGGGATTGTCAGTGAGTGTGTCAGTTGCTTGTTTTCGTTTGCTTGTCCATTTCTGTAAGAGTTGTGGACTAACACAGACAGCCAATGACGATGGGTTCATATAAGTATATTAATTATATATTCATTGGTTGAAATAACCCAATAGATTATATTAATATGAATAACAATCAAATTTAAATTTATTTTTAATTTCAAAATTATAATAATTATTATTCAAATTTTTATTTTTAATTGTTGTGTATAGTTTTATTGAACAACTTAGGTCATTATCCAGTGATTAGGTGACTGCTAGGTTATTAGATGATTTTTCAAGGTGGGTGTGTTGTATTTAAATTCAAAATATTACTGAAAAAAAAATTACCAATAGACCCGAGAGCCTAAAGTGTGATAAAATAGTTTTTTGCACTGCAAGAGCCACAATACTTAGCAAATAGCACAACAACAAAATTATAAGGGGTGGAAAATCTGAAATCTTGTTTCTCTATGTCTTCTTGATCTTACAGTATCTTAGAAATCTTAGAAAACAGAAAATCTTATTATTGCTAATAGTATTTAATATTTTTTGTTTCAGGGCTGGCAAACCTTCTATCTTAGTACTGTTTTAACAATTTTCCTAATAGCAATGCTACTTCAAGTACCTAAGTTCAATGTAGACTCCAACATAAAGCTTATGACTTTTGTTGGGTGGGCTGCATATGGGGTTGTTCCAACTCTCCACTGGACTATTATGATGGGTGGACTGGAAAACCCTATTGTTTCTGTAAGTGCTACTATATATTGCTACTATTTATTTTACTATTTATGCTAATTCTGCAAGAGTTTTCCAATTGGTTGTAAGAGTAAAGAATTCCAAGTCTATAAATGTCTTTTGTGCTGTAATACAAGAATTTAATTTCAAGTTTAACACAATCATGTGATATTTTTGGGGCCTTTACTAGTTTTTCAGCACCCAAATAAAAAATTCCCTGAGCTAGCCACTACACCATATGGGCCATATTTGTCATTTCAAAATTTATCCAACGAATATTTTATAAACTGAAAAATTTATTTATTATAATGATAAATATTAGTATTATTATTAAGCGATACTTTAGGGAATAACTAAATTCATTTAGAAACAATTTAGCTATTTCAATTATTGCTTTGAATCAATGAAAAACAATTTATGATATAAAAATAAATGCTTATTGCTATACTTTGTTCTTTAAAAAACTTGAAAGTTGAGAAAGGAACGATCACAAAATCAATCCACTATACATACAGCTCCTATTTGATAGACTTTACAGGGAAGATTTAAAGTATTACGTTATTTTATGGGTATTTTTGTGTAACTATTTGTATTTTTATTTTATAAAAGTAAGTAAATAATAGATATATGTATGATAATAGTAATATGGGGGCATGAACAATGACAATGAAATAAATGTATTGATTCATTAAGTTATTGAACTTCCATTGCCTTCTAATTATGAATAAATTGAATAAAAATTCAACTGGAAGGTTCATTGTTCTGAAAATAAATCTCCTTTAGGTTTTATGAAATATCTAGGTCAAATAGATTAATTTTGAAAAATAAAACAAACATCCTTTTGTATTAGTTTAGTGCTCATTAAACTTTATATGAAACCACAAAATAACTCTTAAATTAATTTTGTGTCACAGCTTCTCTTACCAAGGGTAGTGATGATGTACATAATCATTGGAATGGCCTTTGTTATCTACATCACCAAAATCCCAGAGAGATTTTTTACAGGTGAGTTAATGAACTTATTTTTTCTCTTAATAAAATAACTATAAAAGAAATTATGAACATATTTTAATAATTNGATAATTAAAGTATGTGTGTGTGTGTGTGTGTGTGTGTTTATTTTTAGAAATTTGCACCTAAAGCTTTTTTATGTTTAATTTTTTTATTGCCTTTATGTCAAAATATCAATTTTTTGAGAGTGTTGTGTTTTTGTTAGCCGTGTTGTCTGCCAGGTCCAGAAAATCTTAATTTCTGCTACTATTAGAAGTTTTAGCATTAGTTTTCCCTCTTTGCTTTAAATTAGTGTAAGTTATTTTAATCTATAGTGTAATGTAAGTAAATCAATGGCAAAACTGCTTTTCTTAGCAGTTTCAACTTTTATGTGATTAGATCTGTCTACCAAAGCATCATTTTTTTCACAAGGGTAGCTCAAATAGACATACCATTTTTTAAAATAGTTATTAGAAGCAACTTAAACAAGAAAAAAGATACTAGTTTAAACATCTAGTCCTCCATGACTTTTTTTTTAGTAAGAACATTTAAAAATTAATATAGTTTTTTTTATTATATTATAAAGCAGCTAAATATTTTTATCTTTTATTTATTACATCTCTTATAATGTAGCCACTCTGATCAAATATTGTATGTATGAAAGTTCTTTTAAATCTAGGGTATATTTATTGCAAACTAATTGAGCTTATAGCTGTTATGATTTGGCATTTACTCCTCCANCTATCTTTTTTTTTGTTTGTAAATTTTATTTTTTCTTCTACCTTCTTAAATGTAAAATAAAAGAGGAAGTTACTGGACATTAAAATTCAACTAATTAAAACAATATTAGTAGATACTTTACTAAACCTTTCTTCCGTAAATAGCATATAAATTAATGGTCTTCACCTAAAACTTATACTAATTTTTTTAAATTACCTTCCCATTCAAGAACCTTAGGGCTATCTACAGGTTGCCAACACATTCTAAATGCCCATGGCTCAGGGCAAGCTTTTATTTATCGATAAAAGCTTAGCCAGTGTGGGATTAGAACCCGCAGTATCAGGTTTGCGAGACCCTAATGGATCCCATAAGTTACCCTGGTGACACCTATCTTGGTTTTAACTATCTAGTATAACTTTGTTCTTACCAAAGTCCAGTGCTTTTCTAATTCATTTTTCATAGTATTATCATACTTCCAATATATATATATATATATTGTGAGTGTTTTTATAATACAGTTATTTTGAAAATTATTTGCTAATTAAAGAATAAGTAAATATTATTTTCTGCTTCCAGGTAAAGTAGACTATATTGGTTCATCTCATCAGTGGTGGCACTTCTTTGTAGTGCTAGCACTCTATTACTGGCACAACACAGGGATCAAGTATATTGAGTATCGCATGAACCATGGGTGTGCTTTTGACCTCAATACGTGACTGCAGCTTAACAGAGTGGTTGCTCCTCAGAAGGACTTGTAGTTAAAGTTCGCAGTGATACCTGAGTCTCACAGTGTGCTTAATGCAGTAAATGGTGCTCATTGAAAAAGCATCTAAGGCAAAAATACTAAATGTGGTGGTGATAAAGCACATTATTATTTTTAGCCATAAATATTCATAGAATATTTCATAAAAAATTACTATTGTTGTTTTCTAAACTGTATGTACCTAAATTATGTTATTTATTTGTGTAAACTAAAAATTAACACGGCGATAGCTTATGTGTAACTCATTTGATCTGACATCACAATTATTTTAGTACGCTTCATAAGTGGAATAATGACTCTTCAAATAAATTCCTTAGTAACACACATCCTACAGACTGTTGGTCCTTCAAGAACTTGTTAGAAGCAACACTAATTAATTTATTGTTTTCAGCCATAATCATTTATTGGGATTATGTATGGGAGAGCTGTCATAATATTAATTTATATAATTACTCTTTATATGCAAGTTAACACATTTTTTTTTGTAGTTCTGGTACCATAACATACACAAACACTAGCACCTAAACACATTAAAATATTCTAAGATTTTTTTCAAGGAACTAAGACCTGAAAACTAATTTCGATAAATGAGGCGTTAAATAAAGAAGTGTCCATGCTGAAAGTAAAAAAACAATTAGTTTTAAACTTTTGGAGTACAGCCTTATAGTTTAGGAGCTCAATTATAGAATATAGGATATCTATAGTTTTGAACTCAAATATAGTGACCTATAATAAAATGAACATAACGATAAAACATTAAAAAAATTGTTTTTATTGCAAATGCCTATTTTTATCTTAAAATACCCTATATAATCAAATTTAAGAAAGACAATTTTACAGACAAACACACACACACATTCATAAACAGTATACAAATCACTCCGATGACTGTAAAAATTATAGAATATTATAAACTAAAATGTGTTTAGTAATATCACAATATACACCCACAAGTGTGTGCTTCTGTGCAATGTAAAAAAATTTTAACAAGAAAATTATTAGCTAATACGTAATCTTAATTTAGTTAAGTGAAAATAATTAAAAAATGAACATTAAATAAGTTAAATTCTGCAGTTATGAATATTACAAATCATCATAAAATTCATGACAAGTTCTGTTTTTTTAGTTCTGAGTACTTTTAACTGGTTTAAAAAAATTTTTTTTTTTATATAAAAGTTCTGATTGTAGTTGGTTTGAGTGATGAAGAAATAGTTGACGTGTGATATAAATCTTAGAGACTAAGACTGGTGACAAATATCTATGTTTACTGTTATCCTCACATGTCATTTTAAAACATCATTAAAATCGAAGTTCAATTTATAATACATTTTGCAACTAAAGCTAGGAAACAAAAATATAATTCTAAAATAGCTTTTTTATGTTCTTTACTGTGATCAAAATATATTATACACTAAAAGTCATAATATTGATCTAGTCTTTTAGTGCTGTTAACAACTATTGTTACCATTACAATAATTATTTCATTACACAATCATTCTTTTCTGATTTGCATAGTTTCCTGATTTCACACGACAGGGAAAACATTACAATATTTATTTATGTTAGCTTATTGAAAAAAATATATATATTTGACCCTTACTGTTTGGAAATATTTCCAAATTATTGCAATATATGTTTCATTACAATGCTTATTTTATAGTCTCCAACAGTATTATATAATTTCAAAAGTTCAATGACTTTTTTAAAGGGCTTAAATATATACTTTATATGCAATTTTTACTGCCATAGCCCAGTATTAGAGGTTCCTCAAAACAGTAATACACTGCTCTCACCTGAGAGAGTAAGAGACTAGCCCAACTTCCCTTGGATGTATACCTACTTAGAGCAGGCATGTGAGGAGAACTTTATTGTTAGTAAGGTTTGGTTGCTTCCAGATATGTGCGGATAATTATATATATAATAGTTATTTATTTTAATAGAGAGTTTATAGATAATTATTGAAGCTTTTAACAATGTTAATTATTTCTATATTTAAAAATGAAGTGTATTTAGTTTTTTGAGATGTCTTCGTAAATCATTTATTGAGCATTGTTATGTATTGAAAGTGACATGAAAATAGTCAGGCATTAAGATATTAAGTTTGTCAATAATGAAATTTTATGTATTCTAATAATAATAAAGCTCTATTATTAATTCTGTAAAAAATGCAAAAAACAAATAATTTGAAACTCTTACTTTAAAAAGGTTTTTTTATTTTTCCAGGAATTGANTATATATATATATATATATATATATATATATATATATATATATATATATATATATATATATATATATATATATATATATATATATATATATATATATATATATATATATATATATATATATATATATATATATATATATATATATATATATATATATATATATATATATATATATATGCCTAAGTTATTCCTTTGTTCTAGGATCTTATTTATTTTGACTTAGTAAGATTTTTTTTGTTTCTTTAAAACAGAGTAGAACAGTAAAACGTGGTTTTATTTTTTATAGGCAACCAAAAATGGTTATCACAATTATAAATAAATTAATGAGTGGTAAGGTGCTACTATTATTGTTGTAATTTGTACACAATAACAAATATTACTGTGAAAGGGAAATGGTTTTACTTCTGTGACTTTAAGGCATTACCTTTTTTCTTATTTTGTTATGTGTGGTATAAACAATTCCCATTCATACATTATGGAAAAAAAAAAAGTTATTTTTCTATTTTTCTGTAAAAATAAAAATAAAAATGCATCAGTGGGACTAATAATAATAATGTTGCTAAGGTTTCTCAACATTAGTTTAAAATGAAGATTTATATAGTTTTAAAATATATTAATAAAATAATTTAGTCTGCTTTGTGATAACTTATGAATTTCATAAGATTCATTATAAGTATTTTAGGCAGAAAAAAATGTATTATGTATTAAAGATTCAGCATATTATTTAAAAAATAATTTTCCATCCTAGTCTATAATATTAAAATAGTAATAAATTTCTGTAATTTAATGGCACCCCTGGTATGGAAGGCACTTATGGTTTTCTTAATCTTTAATTTACTCCACTTACTAATAATCTAAAACTGCAAAATAGTCAATATGTGATGGTGGTATAAAATCTACTCCATTTCAGAGTGAATATATGACTATTTATCTTAAGGAAAGAAAAGCCATGACAATAATTTATCATATCAATTAAAGATTATTTTATTGTAGATCTTAAACCGAACTAGAATACACGAAAGGAATTCACACTTCTTGTATATCTACTACTACTATACCTGATAAATTGTCTCTGTTTACTAAGATTTCAAAGAAACAATTATAATATGTTTGCCAATGTTGAAACTTTTTTCAATGTTTCATAATTGTATTTATTTGTTTTTCTACATGGAAATAAATAAGCACACAATATTAATAAATTGCTCTGCCAAAAATCACTTTGTTACAGTTATAATGCTAATCATCATGAAACAGAACTTGAATCTACTAATTCTTGAATTTTTAGAAATACTGTTTTTAGAAAAAGAAAATTTAGACTATTACAACATTTTAAATGAAATAATATAATGAAAATAACAACAATTCTTCTTGAATTAGCCAATTTGTTCAACACATCAAAACAAGAAGGAATTGATTCCTAAGAATACAAATTGTCTATAAAATAATGCAATGCATGTGTTGTGAGCATTAATCACAAAAACTGGTTGCTCAATTTAATAAAAACTCTCTAATAGAAATTAAAGTACAAAATTATAAATAAACCTTCATAGGCTGAGTGTTTATGGTTTTGATCTGAAAACTATTATTTTTGGCTTTACTTTTGAGAGCAGATTTTACACTTTTTTATTTATTCACTTCAATATTATTTTATACATGGAAATAAAGATAATTTTTTTTTTTTTGGAAGCAAGTTTTAGTAAAATAATGAGCTTAGATGTGCCACATATAAATTAATATAAGTTTTTTATTTATATAAAAAATTATTTCTATACTTTTGCTCCTTAAGATATATATATAAAGTGTGTGTCTAAAAAAATAGGTGGTTTAAGTACATAAAAAATGTGTTTGTCATATATATATACATAAGAACAATTTTTAAAGGGTTTAGAAATAATAAATTTTGATGGTATCAAAGGTAAAGCCATACTCAAATGTATGCTGTGCTAGAAACAATATTCGAGAGTTGATAATTATTAAACTACTTGAAAAGTCTTCTTATAGGCTTCAGCACAATGTAGACTTGATTTTAAATCATTTGGTATTGTCTATGTAATTTCACTTAGAAATATTAATAATTTTAATTTTTTGTATGACTATGTAAATGGAAATTTAATGGCATTGTTATTTTATAAATAATCACTGTTATTAGATGTGTAGTTTTTGTGATGGCTAACCTAAATTAATTAAGGATCATGAAGACCTCTAATGAGGGTGGATCTGTGATAAGACAGGATTTATAATTTTCAAAGAAATAAATATTAAATTTTTTCTTCAGTAGTTTTTTTAACCTGCCTTCCCAAATGCATATTATACAAATCTGCGTAAGATACAACATGGAATAAATCCATTTTGTGAATTTTTGTTTTTTTGAGATGAAATTTTAGTGGATCTTATTAGCAATATTTACACAATAAAAAAGTAATGTAGCCTGAAGTGATTATCTGAAGGTCTTGAATTAACTTCTGATATAGTTTTCTTCCAAATTTAAAAACTTCCCCATTTGAGATAATCCATTCCAAATTTGTAAATATAATTGAAAGGAAAATGTGATGTATAATTACAGTGACTTAGTTCCTTTAGAACAAATACAAATGTCAGAATAATAGTCTTAGCAAGTAGGTTAGCATAGAAAAATAAAAATATGTAGTATTTATCTAAATATAAATTAGAAAATAAAATCACTTGGAGATAGTGAAAAACGTAAGTAAATCATCCATTTTTATTTTATTATATATTTATAAGAGAGTGCAGACATTTTAGAAGAAAAAAAGATTAAAGTATAATTCAAATTAACGTTAATGATGAATAATGAAGATAAAACACCAAGAAATTATACAAAAATATTTATTATTCTGATAATAAAAATAAGTAAAGAGAAATAAGAAACTAAATACTGACTAAAAATGAAAGGTGGTATAGGAGGGAAATGTGTCTAGGATTGTACCTTGAGAAGTGGAAGTGTCAAAAGAGATCTAAGAGGCAAGGAGATCTAGAAAGTAAAAGTTAAATCAATTGTCAAAGGATGCAGTTCTGTGGAAAAGAGAGTAGAGATCAGAGATATATAATTTTTTTATTGGAAAATGTAAAATATATTGGAGGGTCTGTGAGAGAGGATAGTTTAGATGAGGAAATTGCTAATGAAAGAAATATACTAATGAAGTTGAATAGCCATTTTAATTAGGAGCAGTAATTGGTTGCATGAACACGAGCACAAACTGTTCATGAGGCATTCAACTTTTAAATCCAAAAGCCTTAAAAATCCATTGTATAAACACATACATTATCAAAATGTGGCAGGATGAGAAGCGTTTCATGGTTGAAATGATTGTGAAAATATGTGATTTCCAAGTAAGGAGTTGGTTAATTATGTGTCCAAAATTGCAGTATGAGAATGGGAAATATAATAAGTCTTCTCCTAAAAATTAATAACTTAAGTAGTATTAAAATGATTTTTTTTTTTTTGACAGAATTTTCCAAAAACTCTTTGGAACATTTTTGACTGAGTTATGAACTCATTGTTATATAGTTATGAACTCTCCATTTCTGGGAGAAACACTCTTTATGATATAAATCTTTTTTCTTTTTTTTTTACAAAGTCTATTGTTAATAACTAAAAATAGCTTTATATAAATATTTTACATTTTACACAAATGAAAATGATTTTATATAAAAGATTTCAAAGTTTACATTATCAATAGTATATAGTTTTAAATATGATAAAGCAAGCCCTAATAATATATCTAATGATACCAGGAGTTAAAAAAAAAGGACTAGATGCCTATGAAGTTTAATTGTAATTAAAATTGATGGATGATGAATATTTCCATGGACTAGTACTTCACCTAATAATATTAATGAAATATATACCAAATTGTTATCCAAAATTGGTAGTGTCTGTTAATAAGAAGTCGAATGCCCACCAAGTAAATTTACAATCGATCTGTAAATAAGATCAATCTTTGTGCTGAAGAAAATATAATAAAATCAGTTATTCAATTATCTAATAATAATGTCCAAGTAAGAAAACATTGGAAGATTAAACTCTTCAATTATAATGCAATTAGTCAAATTACCACTGACTGAACCTTCAAACCAAGTAAAAAAATCATGTAGGTTATACCCACAAGTTCAATCCTGCACTACTATCTTTTTTTTTGTTTGTAAATTTTATTTTTTCTTCTACCTTCTTAAATGTAAAATAAAAGAGGAAGTTACTGGACATTAAAATTCAACTAATTAAAACAATATTAGTAGATACTTTACTAAACCTTTCTTCCGTAAATAGCATATAAATTAATGGTCTTCACCTAAAACTTATACTAATTTTTTTAAATTACCTTCCCATTCAAGAACCTTAGGGCTATCTACAGGTTGCCAACACATTCTAAATGCCCATGGCTCAGGGCAAGCTTTTATTTATCGATAAAAGCTTAGCCAGTGTGGGATTAGAACCCGCAGTATCAGGTTTGCGAGACCCTAATGGATCCCATAAGTTACCCTGGTGACACCTATCTTGGTTTTAACTATCTAGTATAACTTTGTTCTTACCAAAGTCCAGTGCTTTTCTAATTCATTTTTCATAGTATTATCATACTTCCATTCCTTTATAATGGAAAGATGGCAATAAAAACTGCAGTGTTCCATCCACATAGCAGCGTTAAAATTAAAGTAATAAAAATAACTGTCCTGAAACTCCTGTGTTTAAACATTAATTAAAGGGAAGTATCTAACTATTCTTACTAACCTTACAATCAAGAAAGTAATGGTGATAAGAATATTAATTGAGTGTCAATGAATTTGTTCATTTGGATGTGCCCTGAACCCATATTTTAGAAGCATGGCTGTGTGTAAATCATTAGTTTCAAGAATGTGTCCTACAGGTCAAAGGGGTTAGGATGACATAATCAGTTATTCTGTTTTATAACAATTATAAATAAAAATGAAGATGAATTGTTATCAAAATCCTATATAATGAAGCATATATAAACTAAAAATAAACACTTTAACTATTTGGGGATAGTAAGGAGTACAATGGAAGTGGCACAACTTCTGGTTCTTCCCAATGAAAATGAATTGAAAACTAGTATTCAAATGAAAAACAATAAGGTTCTTTAATAAGTAAAAGTAGATCTATTGGAGTAGGAACTTACTGACAATCTCAAGTTTATCTATTAAAAATTGAGGTAACTTATAAGCAATTGAATAGTTGGTTTGTCAGTCCTTAGACATCACTATCACCCTGTTGATACCTTACAAGTTAAGTCGAAACATTGGCAGTAATGAAATAATAACTTAATAATTTTGGAGTATTTTATTTTTCTGATCCTGGCCGAAACCCTAATTTCTCCAGCTAAGAAAATAAAACTAGATATGAATCCCTTTAAACTGACAAACCAATTATTCAATGGTTTACAAGTTAATTGGTCCAGATTGGTAACGTCTTTTAGAGAGTCAGTTAGTTTTTTTATTGCAAGATTGGAATTCCTATTCACGAGTCTGTAACAGTCCTTGTCTTTTAGAACATTTTAAGATTTCAAAATTTTAGGAAATTTTTTTTTCTTCTGCAATTGCAAATTAACTTGAACGAATTTCACTTCATTGATTTTTATTCTCCATTTGCCATACTACTGTTTAATGTTTTCGAAATGATCTTGTAGGTTTTTAGAAGCAGTTTTAGGTACGAGGTGGGAAGATAAGATAGCCTTGTTGTCTGCAAATAAAGCTGAGAGAGTACTTGGATGGGTAGAGATGTCAGCAATGTACATAAATTGGATAGGTCCAAGCACACTACCTTGAGGAACTCACGCTTCCACTTTGTAGAAATCGGATTAATCTAGTCATCCCCTAAAGATTCGATAAAACACACCAAAAAAAAAACAGATAAGACTAAAGGATTAGTAAGTGTTACCATGAATGTATGGATTATACAGAAGTCCACTGTGTCAGACTCTATTGAATGCTTTAGAAACATCCAAAAAAAGCAACTGGACAGTACTCTTTGCACTCAAGGTAAGAAGGAAGGATGTAAGTCAGGAATTCTTCAAAGGCCTTCTTGAAAAGATCCCGGGGAATCCAACTAGTGATTAAATCATATATGGGTGATTTGCACTTACACAGACAAGATATTATATACTTGACTTTGGAAGGTGTTATTGCCTTGAATGGTAAGGATGTAGGTAATGGCTTGTCCAGAGACTCCCGTCTCCAAAGCATTGGACAGGTTTAACGGTTCAAAATGAGGAGTAAATGTTTCCTTCAGGTTTTTATAGTGTGCATCGACTGCTAGTGGTCATTAGCGCTCACCAATCATTAATTTCAATATAAATAGAAAAATAAAGTTAATATGCTTAAGTGATCTTAATATAAAAAATAAATACTGAAATGATATTATATATATTTCATGAAGACAGAAAAATATGGAAGATTAAAGAACTAAAAGAATAAACAAACATAAATGCCCCTAAACTTTATATATGTTAGTATCAATAGTAAATACTGAATAGAACCGTATAAAAAATTGTTTTGATGAGCTTCATTGAGAAGAATGATATAGTTATCACTAAGTATCCATCTATCATATCACATTTTTAGAGTATGAAAATTTAAGTTCAGAAGTTATTGACCAAAAAATTTCAAAATAATGTTATATTTATTCAGCTTCGGATCAGCAAGTTTAAAATGAATTTCTATATAACTCCAGAATTCATATTTTTAAATGTACTTTTACCCTCAATGTGTCTTGGTTTACACGAAAATTAAAGTTTAGAAAGATCATTTTTAGCCCAATTCATACATAATCTCATATTTTATATCATGTGTCAATCAAAATTGTTTTGTCTAAATGGACAGGTTAGTAAGCTTACTCATTTTTATTAGACACAAGAGAGGCAGTGGAAACCAGTTATACCAGTAAAAAACAAAAATTTTTGTATATCAACTGTATGGTCAGTCTGCTTTAAAACTGACAAAAACTAATACCCACTTTAAATGTTTCATATAAGAACAATGTTCTTCAAGGCCATTATGATATTCTGAACTGAGAACTTTTTAAAAAATTTGAAAGACTTAATAGTAATATTTGAAAGTAACTGCAAGATTTAGTGTATAATTACTCCCTCACCCTTCAGAATGGTGACTATTTTGTTGTCCTATCTGTTAATGTACTTTAGGCTCATTAGCTATCATTTTCTTTTATGAAAAAAGAGATGTTTTAAGGAATTTATAGTTTTTTATCATTATTATTAAATGCTATTTATCAGAATCTCTTATATAAATAAACAAAAATAAAATTCTTCCCTTTTATCAGAATTTTTTTTTTTTTTTTTGGTGATTTTTATTCTACAAATTAAAAAGAAAAACTACTATCTTCACATTTGTCCTAGACCAGAGTTTTTATATGGCTATTCCAAATTAGTAAATTATTAAGAAGCATTGAAAACATTTAAAATAAAACAGCTGTAAATAATTTGACAATAGTTTTTTTTTTTAGATATTCAATAACACAAGTGAAAAAAAAAAAATTATTTTACTGGTTTTGTTGCACTGTAATTCTTAGTAGTCTTGAATCTTAATTCATAAGTTGACATGGTAGGAGGTTCGTTGGCCGTCAAGTATTATGCTGGAGAAAATAGTTCGGGTTTTGGCCAGGATAAATAAAATGAAATAAAATCCTAAATTGTTGGGTAATTATTTTATTATTGCCGATGTTTCAAGTAACTTGTAAGTCATCATCAAGGCGATAGAGATGTCTGGAGAGATCTCTGAGGGAGGTTCATGGTCACACCTCAGAGTCCAGAACTAAACTACGCCCTGATGATGACTTACAAGTTGAAACATCAGCAATAATAAAATAATTACCCAACAATATTGGAGAATTTTATTTTCTGATTCTGGCCGAAACCCTGACTAATTTCTCCAGCACAATTTATAAGTTTTAATCAATTAATACTTCTTAAATAATTTTATTTTATTGTACACTAGCTTTTGAAACAAGTGGAAGTATCAAGTACATGTTTTTTTATTTGTAACAGGACACCAAACTTTCCAATTTTTATTAATATTTTGTAGTCAGTCACAAGTCCTGTATGGAAAAAAAAATATATAAAGAAATCAAATTTAGCAATGAGCAAATTTTTCATAATTAAAAAAAATAGATTTTATGTTATTGGTTAAGAATGGAGTTAAGGTTCAAAATATAAATACGTAGAAATACTGTTTCAGACACGAAACATAAGTTCTAAAATTAATAAGGTTGTAGTAAGTCCTTCTTCAATGCAAGGTGTTCACTTCTTCATGAACTCAAGGGATCAGGAAATAAGGAAAACAATCAAAATGCTGGGTTACTATTAAACAAATAAATTAGTTAAATATAAAGCAAGAAATATGATAAGAATTTCTCAATATAAGATAAGAATGTCTCATAAATATTTATAACTTCATCCACCAAGGTGTAATTTTTAATTTAGACTTTTGACCATTTTTTTAATGTTATAAAAAGACATATACTATAAAAATTGCTCAATTTACAAAATAGTAATTTGGACTATTTTTTAATAAGACCATATCATCAATAATAAAAACTATTTTCATTTTCAAAGTTTTATTAAATAATTATCCAGCACTGAGAGTTCAGACAATCCCCCAGTTATTTTTTCTGAGAAGTCTATTTTTATTATAACAAGTAGTAATAATATAAGGATTAAGGAACACTTAACATACAATTTATTTACAATTATTTAATAAATAATAACCTTATAAACATAATATAAGGTATTTTTACCATTTTTTATGAAATAATCTATGGTCAATTCATATTTTATAACACTTACCACCATAATCCGATGTAAATATCAACAAAATCTCTAAGTTTTAGTTATAATACAAGGATTGCACCTACACAAAACTTACAGTTTAATTTCAATACTTTATATTATTTAAACAATAATAGTAGAAAAAACAATGATTTTAATAATAATATTACAGACCATTATTTTCAAATAAAATTCATTTATTCAATTTCTGGGAAAATACATAAGTAAAAAAAATATACAATACTTGGTCTCCTGACATTTTTAATTACATATAAACAAAAAATTTATAAATAATTACAAAATTGTTGTAACTACTTAGAAAAATTTTAACTGGGAGCACACATTAAAAATATGATAAAGGTTAAAATAAAATAATAAAACATAGCAGAATTTATTTTTTATCTCTGGAATGGTATAATTACAGTGTACAAAAGACTACCTAGAATGACAATAAATGTTGTCCGCAAATTAAAATGAAGCAAACATCAATATGGCCGGCATTGTAGTTTGGTAAGATTAAGATGTCCCAGTTGCTGATTGTGCGAAGGGTGACTCCTCCATACTCTGAATGGGACGTCTGATGCTTTACAATGCGCGTCTATGCACAGCCTTTGATATAAAACCCAAATGAATTACTTCAAAAGGAAACAGCCACAAGGAATACAAAAACTGTAAAGTAAAAGTTGGAAACCAAGTTATTAGATTAAGATAGATAAAACCTAAAAATAATATGAGAAAAATAATAGAGAAAAACAAGTAGCAATTTTTGACCATTACTTGAATTATTATAGTGAAACTCAAAGATAATATTTGGTGACTAGCTAACTGAGATAGCCTCATTAAGTACAACATAGATGGTTTGGGTAAACTTCTATTACATTAACAATATAAACACAATCCATACTTGATCAACCTGGCTCTCCCTTGCCACATGAATTGTAAAAAGATGTTTCATCTATGCTTCACCTAGATTATGAGAAAATTAAGACAAAATTAAGTTTTTTTAAATAATTTATTTACTTGAGTCAGATTATTATAATGCTTTTATTGTAAAGCTCTCTTCCGTTTTACAATAAATATATACTTGATAGCTTCATGGAACATCGAGTTCTTATCTTTATCTTTTTAAATTTTTAAGGAACATTTGAATTCATAAGGAATTGTAAAAATCCCTATGTGGTGTCTGTCCAGAGAGATGGCATTCTTTCCAGAGGGGATTTAGGAAAATAATAAGAATAACATAAAATAAATTTAAATAAACAAAACAATTTTATCTTATAATTCTGACTACATCTTCAATAATATAGATAATATTAGAATGGAGTTCAAATTAATTTTGAGAAAAAAACAAACTAAAATACGATAGACAAAATGATTCTTTCATTATAAAGATTCAAACACGTATTTTTGCTCATGCCCACAGATGTTATGAGATAAATATATGAGATATGCTTATTTTTATTTTATTTTTTTTTTTCTATACTTTCACATAATTTCCTCCACAGCAAAAATCTCACTAATTTATTTTGAATGATTGCAGAGATATTTTCTTAAAAAACTGAGTCACAGACACCCTGGATATTACATAGAAGCTGATTTGACAAAAAAAGAAAATGTAGTTAATGAACTGAAAAACTTGGTATAATATACAATGATAAAAACAACTTGTTTAAAAATAAAAAATGACGAAATAACTTTGTATAATTAGGTTATAAATTATAATTTGAAATTATTCGGCTGACACTTCAATGGAATCAGACATTTTATAGATTAAAATAAGATTAATTTCAAGTAATCAGCTCATAAAGGTACTAGATAATCATAAACTTGATTTAGTTTTAGTCAATTAACTTCACAAAACTGAATTATACTCAAAGTTCTTTTATTTATTACTAGAAGTAAAAGATACAAACATACAAAGAAGTACTTACTTTAATCAATTTTGACAGTAGAATATATTTTTCTCACAAATACCGAGGTTCCCATGTAGCCCACAGTTCCACACATGAGCCCGAGAGCAAGTGAAAACAGTGCCATGTATCCGAAGTAGAATGCAGTTTGGAACAGACCATACATTCTGAAAGTAGAATATATATTGAGAAAAATATTTATAGAAGAATAAAGATTTATATTGTTATTTCAACTTGGAGCAGGGTATAATTCGAAATATAAATATAAAACTCTATATAAAACAGTCGATTATACTCAGTTTTACATTTTTATTTACTCATTTGCTTATTGGCAAGATGGTCAACAAATTTCCTCCAAATACTGATTTGATTAAAAAAATTTTATTTAGCCAGTCTCAATGAGGGATGATTGTTTCTGCAAAATTAGTCAATAATCCTTTTATTTTATGGATCATCTCTGTTAATGTCAAAAAGAACGTTTACTGCATGCAGAAGCAATATTACTGAGTGACATTTACCGAAGTATGAATCTGAATACCCATTGTTTTAAAGTACACAATAATATCTGATCTAAATACCTAAGCATTTATAGATATTGACTATATAGCATTAAAAGGACACCAATCATATTGAACATGGGCATGAAATGTCTCAAGGGATTTATCTAACTACTACTGCTTACTTACTTATTAGTTAACATTTGATAATTATTCAATTATCAAGGTAAATTGATGTGACATAAAGACCAGAACTCTGTTTAACTAGACCAGGAAAGATGAATAATTTGTTTCTCCAAGGCGTGATAAAATTTTAAACGATAAAATTACTCAGCACATGCTACCCATTACCATTTCTATATTTATGGGTAATATTGAAAAATGGAGCAAATTTTTCTTTATTGTTAACTTTCTTGTTCATGAGAATTGATTAACGTGCAAAAGTTTCATTATCTACATACACCAGTCTCCCACTAAGCTCATGTTATCAAAAATTTTCAATTTACAACTGAGAATTATCCTTAGGCTTATCAAGCTCTCGTAAAGCAATATCAAAGCACCTGCCGAATAGCCACCACATATTTGAATATAATTTTAGACTATAAATAGTCCATCACCAACTCTAAAAACTTGAATGTTCTAAAAATCTTCATACAAACTCATCAAAATTCAATTTAAGCTATCAATGCTCTGAAGATTGGCAATTTAGCCAATTATTTATTTTTGTCTTTTTCCCTCAGGAATTCAAACCCAAGAACTGTGAGAGCTTTCGAAAAAGCAAGTGAACCCAATGATCCCCTCTTATGATGACTTGTTAGAGTTTGTAAAACATCAGATCAAAATTATGAAAATTTCATCTCAGAACCCTGCAAGTAACTCGATATCTCACAATAAACCTCAACCTCATAGTGTTTCTAAGCTGTCACTCATTGCAGTCAAAATAAAAAAGCTTCCACATCATTCTTTTCTAAATGTTTATTTTGTCACAAAGGCCACTCCTTATATTCGTATCCGACTTTTTATCTCTTGTCAAGGGAAGAAAATAATTCCTTTCTTCACACCCATAGAAGGTGCTACAACTGCTTTGACTCCCTCCTGAGAGCTGATTGCCCTACAAAGGCCATCAAGTCACAGTAGCTCATTTAGGAATTATCATACTATGTTGCATCCAGTTCATCCAAATGATTCATTACCTCCACTAAAGCCTAACACCAATGTATCAACTCATTCATTACAGGAAGCACTGTGGACTCTGTATTTATGCAACCTGTCACAAGTCATTTTCTTGTCAGAATGATTCCTTGAGAACCTTTAACATTGAGAAATAAATATTTTATTTTGGTTGAGGTTTTTTATCCCACGTAAATTATAAACAATTCATGAGAGGGAACAGAATAAAAAAATCTATCTGTCCTCGCCAGGAATCGAACCTGGATCTCCTGGCGAGGACAGATAGATTTTTTTATTCTGTTCCCTCTCATGAATTGTTTTTAACATTGAGATTTGCTGAAGAGTTGTTCATTTTTTTTTTTTAGCATATGAAATTGGGAGACTCCTCTCCATTTTGGTGGGTGCTATGTTAAAGCAATTATTCAAATATCACTTCAAATGCACTATATATGCTTATCAGCAAGTGCAAGTGAGTTTGTTAGTGATTCTGCTAAAAGGGAAAGCTCTTCTATAACACATTGTGCGTCATTTTCAACCCTCTCTTGTTATTCTCCTTACAAAAAAAGAGCCCTCTCACAATTACTTCTAGCTACTGTCTCCATACTGTAACGTGCTAATATCCCCTCACACTAAAGTGACCTATTACTTTCTTGTTTTCTGTAGTGGTTTAAACTATAGAAATTTTCTTGACATCAGTTGTCAAATTTTGCTTCTCGATATTTATGCTTTGAGAAGATTCAAAAAATTAGAAGCAGTGAAATGGAAATCTCGAACCAGACGAGATCTGTTCCCCGGTGGTGGGAGGGAGAGGGAGGGGGGGGAGAGAGAGAGAGTGAGAGAGAGAGAGAGAGAGAGAGAGAGAGAGAGAGAGAGAGAGAGAGAGAGAGAGAGAGAGAGAGAGACTGATGTGGGAAAAATATGGAAGGACTCAAATTGTTATTAAAATGCTGCCATTTCAGAGAATTCACTGACTAAGCAGCTTTCTGAGAAAATCATTGAATCCCCATCTTGCCAATAGTCTTCTATATTATGGTGCAGGTAAGGGTAAACCTGAAGGATGAGTCAGCAATTAAAAGCAGGGCAAGTCTAGTTAGAGAGTGAGTAGTGTGGGTTGATCATTGGGCATTGCTGTGCAACTCTTAATACAATCCCGTCATCTCAGTACGACTTTTACTAAATAACCCCTCTCTTCACCAATCTTTTCTATTAAGAGATCCCAGACACTCTTCTTGGTGTGAAAAAAAACTCAAAATGAGCCAATGTTTAATTTCATTTCCAGCTAATTTAAGGGGTTAATTATTTAAAAATAAAATATTCCAGGACTTACTTTGTTTTAAAGAAGAAGTAATAGAAAGAGTACAGATACACATAAGCTGAAGTCGAAGCAGCAGCTAAGAAACTTGTCCATTGCCTGCAGAAAAAAAAAATATTTGAACATAACGAAACAGAGTTTAACAGCAAAAAAAAGTTAATTAAAAGAAAACTCACCATCTATAATCTTCTGCGTTTAATAGAAAGTAGGTGCAAACAATTGTAACACAAACTGTTACAATGATTAGAATGATGAATACTAAGAGCATAAACCCATACACATAATAAATTTTGTATGCCCAAAATGAAGTAAAGATGAAATACCTAAAACAAAATAATAAAACAGTCACAAGAAAAACAATTAAAACCATCATTTAATTAAATGAATAGAATTTATTGATATGGTATTAAAAGGGTTGATATGGTATTATGGTTGAGAATTAAAAGGGCCATATCAAGAGAACGTCCAGAGAATAAAGTTGCCTACAAGAATATTCGCTCACTTTATTCCAAGGTGAAAGATCCCTTAACTAAAGAACTGACTATTGGAGTTGTTTACAAGGTAAAATGCATGAACTGTTGCAGGGTCAATTATAGTAAGACGAGTCAATATTTGGGTAAAAGGGTAAGGCAACACTCGCTTGATTCAGGAAGGGAAGTAATAATACTGCCTTATCTGAACATACAAGTGGGCATGTACAAACAATTTATCTCCAAGTAGATAATATAGGGTGATGGAGACAAATGTAGAAAGAAAGTTTTACAAAGCGATACATGGTTGTATTATTTGAGACGGTAATTATTTTAAGTATAGAGAGGATATACAATTATTAGTTGAAATATGATACAACTATATTCTGACAGGGGGTATGAAGAAGCAGAAATTTAGATGAGTAGCCCGGAGTGAAATGGAGGGTGGGAGAAGAGATTAGGGCTACCGAAATGTGATAAGTTAGGTAGACCTGCGACTAGTCTAGCCTAGGTTTTTGGATAGTAGTAATAGAGTAGCTAACTTTATTCTGTCAATTTTTTGTAATAAAACGTCCATTTAGTAATTATTTGTTTTTTATTGTTATTTATTATTATTATTTTTAAATATTGGACATATTTATTTTTTTAGCTCAAATTATTTTTTTTTTTTTAACTCACACTATTTATATAATAATAATTTTAATATTTGACTATTTGTAAGTATCATATTTTTGAATAATTATTAGTATTGTAACCAAATCACTGGTCCTTTATATTCTGTCATATTCTTTTGTAATGTAGGCTTGAAGAAGGAATTAAATGTTCTGATGCTGTCGGTATTTTATTTATTTTTTATCAACCTTGACCGAACCCCAATAAATTCTTTACTAATAACCTCCATTGTCAAAAAACTCAATTTTTCCATCTTCTAATTTTAATTTTTGTTGAGAGTTAATTATAAGTGACTGATTAAATGTTTCTTGATTTTACTGAAGTATATTTCTGCCAAATTTTAAGCAATAGCTCTTTATTTTCCTTTTGTTTGAATGATATGAGCTGAAAGATGTTTGGGTGGGTAAAAAATAGCTAACGGTGTTTTATGTCAAAAGGACTTCACAAATCATCAAAGCAAACAAACAAAATAAAGGTAAGTTAAATGAAAAGACACTATGTTTTCGAAAGAAATGTCTCAACACATTTAATAATGTAAGAGATGACTACTGTATCTTGTATATTAGATTCAATTTCAAGTATCTTTATTTTATTAACTTATTCAAATATATTTTAGCTGAAATATTTACAGATACTGTAAATAGTTAAAAAAATACAATCCTCTCTTCATACAAAAATTGATTTATTCTCTGCAAAATTAAATTAATTGTTATTAAAAAAACTGACAAGATGAAATGAGAAATAAAAATATAATTGAGAAAAGGTCCCTTAATTCTTGTGCACTAAAACTTGAACATAAACTTTGTTGGTAAATAAATATTTAAAGAAGCAAAAAAAAATGCAAAAATATATAAATTTTTCTAAATTTCATTTTTATTAACCTTAAATTAAATTTAATTTTAAAAATGCTGGTAAATATAAAAGTGTGTATAAAAAAAAAAAATTTAAAATGCCTCATATAAACAAACAAAACTGTTTTATAAAATTCAAGATTAAGGGTAATAACTGCTTTAATCCTATTTAATACTTACCAATACTTAATAATCCCTTTAGAGTATTCTCTAAGCTTAGATTTTCAAAAATTAAAAAATTTCTGTTTAGGATTTTTAAGAAAATCATTAAAATTATTTAATTTTTACTTCTAATTAATTATTTTACCAATTTAGGCTATTCAGTATACATCATAATAGTCATTATTAATTATTCCATTCAAATATTATCATTTTTAAATTTCCTTATTGTCCAATTGCTTTTGAAATAGAAGGTTTTATAATATCGATTTTTCAAATGAATAGGTTATTATTTGTAACTTTGAGTTCAGAATAATTCTTTAATTTATTTTAGTCATTGTATAACAAAATATTAACATAAAATAAATTCGAAATTTTTCCTTAAGACATACATGAAAATAAGCATATAATTAAGCTAAGTAAGCATACATCTGTTTCTAACATTTTAATTTTTATCAACCCTTAAATCTAATTTCATAAAACAAATATCCATATATTTGTGGTTAAAAAATATAAATATAATTTCACAACCCTAACTTTTTTATAAACATTCATAAAAAATCCAATTAACCATAATATAATGATAAATAATATAGTATATGATAAATAAGTTATTATAAACAAAAATGACAAACTTACATTTCAATGAAGATGGAGCCAAAAGGCAGAATTCCCCCAAGGAAGACGATGATGAGTGGTTCCATGAACCATTTCTTCTCTGGGATAGGTCTAGGGACCGCATTCACCCTACAAGGACAGTCACTTTGCCCAGCTAAGTTACGGCCCAAAACAGTCCCAACTAAAGTCAATGGCAATATCACAAAGAGGCAGATACACGTCACTGCAACCTGAAGTAGTACCATATTTTTCATAAATATCAAAGCATCAAACTCACATTTAATACATTTTAAATGTTAATAAAAATTCTACTTAAAGTTGAAATATAATAATTATTTTCAATTAATTCTAATAATAAATGACACAGCCAAAAATAAATTTATCACATGTCAAGATATGCAAGGCAATTATTATCTTGAAATAATAGATACAAAAGCAATCACAATAGAATGCGAGAAAAATTTATGGGATTTATGTCTAAAGTAATACAGTAAAATAAATTTCAATTAACACATTATTTATTACAATGAAACATCTACACTAAATTCTTTGACTATTATATTTTCAGGTGTTTTGGATATAATCTCCAATTTTCAGATCTTAAAAAGCAATACAATTAGACATTATATATCATATTGAAAATTTGATAATATACATCATATTCAGATACTCTCAATTGAAATACATATTTTTAAATTTTTTAAACATTAATAATAATTGCAGATGGCTCAGGAACTGTGTAACTATTTTTTAATAAGGTAAATATCTTCTTTGACCTTACTAGTCACTAATATGTGTATATGTATGTGTGTGAGATTTTGTGAAAGTATGTGAATGTCTGTCAATGCTTTACAAGCCAAAGTTTGTCTTAATGAAAGTTGTCCTGTTGCTCTTAAATGTATAACGTAAAGCAGGGTTTGGATTGAGCAAAATTGGGCCACAATAGGAGTGGAGGAATAACTGAAATGTCAAGAGCCAGTAAATATAATTATATCACAACAGCAAGCGTAATTTTTAGTTCTATTATCTTAATGTTGGAGCATTGAGACAACATAGATTTTTTTAAATTTTTATCAGGAAATATTTTTGGACATATACAGCAAAATTGATTGACCCTATATTTTAATTTAGCAGTCTAAAAGCCACAATTAGATGTTTCTTCATGTGAAAGATGGCATTTCATTACTAAATGCAAAAAGAAAAGCTTAATTGTTATTGAACTAAAGCAGTCCAAGAGTAGGGAATTTCCTAGAGTCTTCAAGGATTTTAACACAAATTAAAAAAAAAAATCTAAAATTTTCAGGTTTTATATTTACATCAATTACAATAGTATTTAGATGACATGAATAGACAACAAATAGATCTCCATGAAACTATGAAAAACACTCACCATAGTACCAAATGGGATGGCTCTGGAAGCATGATAGTAGATTGCAATGAAGTTAATGAAGAAGGCAGTACCACATACAAGAGCTGGGAGAAGGAAAGCTGAGAGAACCATCTGCTTGATCCATTGTTTCCCTCCAAGCCGAGCATACAACCCTCCTCCAGTATAGCCATTCACAGGAGAGGAAGCAGCATACACAAATATTGCAGTACTCAAAAGGGAGCCACGCCTGTCGACATTACCATTATATATCACTCAAAATAATGCAGAACTAATTTAATGCTAAACAAATAATAATCTTCTTTTTTTTTTTTGGAAAGCAATTACATAAACTTTGATGGAGAGCTCTGCCTTAAGATGTGTTTTGGAAAAACTAACAGAGAGGTCTTTAGGTCATTTCCCTAATGATCTCGTTAGGCCTAAAGTGTTCTGAAGTAGCCCAGATTCAGATATTTTCAATGTCTAAAGTTCTCTGGGATTAAATATTTTAATGCTGGGAATCTTAAAAAGTTTTTTTACATTTTTCAACTCAATTACGTATATACATGAGAATATTTGCACACACACTCAATGTTTATAGTTCACTAGATGTACCAGTTTTCCAGCAAACAAACAGCTACCACTTGTTTAACTTTATCCTATCTATTATAATATTATGTTAAATATCTATAAAAAAAAAAACTATTATTATATTAGACTTCTACAGAACAGAACTCACTCAGTATAAAGTTCTCCAACAATTGCGAAGAGTATTACAGCAAGGGTAACAACAGTAACCTGGTAGCCTGAACCAATCATGGCAGAAAATATCATAGCATTGCTTGGTGGACGGAAAACATCTCCATGCACTTGCTTCCAACCATACTCATCTCCAAGGTCTTTATCCTGAAACAGAAAAAAAGGATTATGATGATTGAGTTTTTAAAAGTTATGGATATGATTATATAATTGCATTATAGAGATATTTACATTATACAAGTAAACATACTATATATATANTGAGCAATATATATATATATATATATATATATATATATATATATATATTAGAAATACATAATACCTTTTTAAGCAACTTTGCTTGAAAAATAGTTTTAAATGATAGTTTAGAGCAGAGCTTTGTGAACACTAGCTTAATTTGTGTGTGTGTATATATTTCCTGAACCAAACAAAATTGTTTAAAAAACAAACATATCAGTTGGAAAAATACCATGTCACATTGACGATCCATCCATCAAATGTTATTTCTATATATTATCCAAAAACATTGTATTTGAGGATGTGATTGAGTCTCATCTCTCATCAATCTCATCCAGTCAAAACATGTTAATCAGCTGATAATTCTTATAAAAGTAATTCTTTTTAGTAAAATCATAAAATTTTCCATAATATTTCAATTAATATAAAATACAACAATATTTAACTGGTTTGCTCTGATTGATTCTATTATTACAAATAATGTAACATATAAGCAGCAAAATATTGCTATTAATAATTTTTTTTAGTCAATAATTCCCTACATCGAGCCAATATGTTAATTAACTCATTTTAAAATTTTATTTTAAGATATTTATACCAGTGTAGATTAGTTTATATTAGATTAGGTTGGTATTAAATTAAATTGGTTAGATTCTTCTCATTCAAAAAAATCCCTAAAAACTTTCAGTATATAATTCTACCTATTAAGAGAAAATTTTCATTCAAATTTAAACAAAAACTTTTAACAAAAAATGCCTTATATTCATTTAAGTTCCGACACAATGTCACCCATTGTTTTCCTTTTCTTGAAGAAACCCATAATCACTCATATTGTTGATATTAATATATTATCCAAACCAATTTTGCTGGTTTTATATAAAATATGTATTATGAAATCTATAAATTATCTTTTTAATAATCCAAAATTACTATGAAACTCATTTTTTGCATATTTAGCTGTGGACATGCATCTGACATGTTGGGGAGTTTAATTTTCGAAACGGTAGGTTGGGGCAGAAACCATTTGCACAGCTTTTAACGAATTCTGAGAAAACTCAGTCAAAGCTCCAAAATACAGAAATTAAAAAGCAGCATTATGTGATTAAATTTTGTTTGAACATAGAAAATCAGCTATGGAGACTGTAGACAAGTATATGGGGGTGATAGCTTTTCAAGAACACAAGTTTTAGGGCGCACAAAGAATGAATGAATGAAGATGAGGATAGTAGAAGGACAACTGTTCACAAGTATATAACTGAAAAAAGTGAACAAAAATGATAATGTTCTCAATTCTGACCAGTGGTTTTATGTGAAAATGCTAAAGGAATAGAGTAATTTGAGGCATCACCCCTGACTGACTGCTTCACCATGACAATATTTTAAGTCTCAAAAGCCGCTAATTACTTCCACTTCATGGTTAACAGGTGTCTCACCAAGAATGGGATTAACCTATATAGTTTTTATCTAGATCTCATTTAGAAATTTCAAAATTTACAAGCTGCCTCCAATAATATGCTTCAAGAAACCATCAACACCAAAGCAATGCAAACTTAATGAACATTCTGTTTTGAAAGTCCCCTATAAAACAGTTATCAAATTGTGGAACTGTTATAGATGTTTGGTATACTGAAAGTGTATATTTAAGGCTAATAGTGATTTACAGACATATCCACAATAATTAAATTTTTTTAAAGGTTATTCCTAATAATTTGGTATACAAAAATGTAGATTACTCGCAGAATAATGTCTAATGGTTTACATATTAGTGATTTACAGATATCCACAATAATATTTTTTTCAAAGTTATTCCCAGAAACTTTTATACAAGCGTAAGGAATACCTACAGAATAATGTCAAAAAATTAATTTGTTCATTAAAATTATAGGCACTGAGACAGAAAGCAACATATGAATTTATTTTTATTTCAATTACTGGCTTCTGTCACTCATAGTAGCCCATAGTTTTAATTGTTACATAAAATTATGAAGTATATCTATTACAAATTCTGCAAATATTATAATTTACAAATTAATACTTCTTATTCTTTTATTTCACAGTTGCTATTATATCTAAAAAAATTATACATTTATTTTCATGCTAATATAAAATTATAAAACACTGACATAAAAAGTAAGGTACTCCTGAGTCATTCAGTAAAATAATAATTTTCAACAAATTTGATATCATTTTTAACTTAAGAACAAAATTATTTGTTGTTAAAAAAACCAAAAAAAAAACCACAACCACTGAATTTTAGGATATGAGATTAATCAGGTGCTAAGTTGCTGGTTCTCCCCAATTTCTAATGATGAGACTTTTCTGAATAATTTTTTAATGCGTTGACAAATTTTTCTATTTAAACATAATTGACATCTGTTGATGGTTAAAAAAAAAATTCTACTTTTAGTCAGTCAAAGATATAATTTTTAAGTAGTTTATCAAATTACATTTGATTAAAATGAAAATTTTGGCTATTGAAAGAGGAAAAAATCAAGAGGCGGTTCCAACATCATTTGAGGTGGGTATAAAAAATCTGGATACGGTATGCAAATAGGTACAGACTGATGCAGAAGGTTCTTACCATGTCTTCAAGGTCATCATCTTTGCTATATCTAGCATAGTCCTTTCGCAGGGTTCTCATCAGTATCATAGAAACCAAACCTACGAGAAATATTACCATCATGAAGCTATTGAAGATACTGAACCAATGAATCTGAAATAGAATAATTAAAAATATAATAACTAAAAAATATGAACTTTTTCTTAGGACGTATTAAGCCTATCTTCCTCAGAGGTAGAAAACAGTTGTTTGGAGAGACTTAAGACAAAAATTCTCAAAAACTTTAGTAGATATTAGTAGTTATAAATTTTAGTATGTGTAAATCCCAAAAACCAACATATATAATAGATAGCTCAATATTATTTTATGACTGATATGAGGTTAGTCAGAAAAGAATACTAAATAATTCTTATTTTGAAATATGAGCACTATTCATATAAATAAATGCATATTCTTCACTCTTTTTTTTTTGGTCCTGAAAACTGAGCACTTTTGAAACCCAAAGTTTTATTTCCAGGGCATTATAAAGAACAAATAGTATCCTGGGCTTATCTCGAGTACTTGAGCTTTGAGATTGAAACCTTGGGCTTAAATAGCGCTCAGAATAAAAAAATATGAAGAATTATTATTTATTCTGTATTTTAATACTAAATAATATTGAGGCTTTTTGTAATACTTAAATGATGTTTAAGTTAGGCCTTATTAGCATAAAATAAAATGTTATATCAAGGTGGTGTATAAAGGAAAGAAAAAATGACCGTTTTTCCACCAAATATTTTTATTTTTATTTCTTTCATCTAAAATACAATTAATACTCGAAGTATAATCCTTAGTTATCTACAGTCATTAGCCATTTGTTACCCAATTACTAGATCCCAAGTTGATACCATTCCTTAGGATGGCAGTCAAAGAATTCTTGGATCGCATTTAAACTTTCACTAAATTACCAAATTTTTTCCTTGAAGTAAAGGGGCCATGGATCAAATCAAATAATAACTCAATGGTGCCAGGTCTGGACTATATAACAGCTAAGACAGGAGATGAAGTTCTTTAAACTTTTCTTTGGCTGGACAAGAAGAGTGTGGACGAGCATTATCTATTTAGAATAACTTTTTTTTTTTCGGTTGAAAAAACCAGGATAATGCTTAGACAATTTTGTGTTCAATCTTTCCAGTTGTTCATAGTGGAGTTCAGAATTCATAGAGTATCCATGAGGAACAAATTCGTCATGAATAACATCTTCAAGCTTCCCAAAAATGCAAATCATGGATTTTTTTTTTTTTTTTAAATTACAAGAATTTCTTAGGACACTGCCATATTTCTTCTTTGAAAAAAATAATTAAACAGAGGTTTTTTTAAGGAAGTAAAATGGGGTTTAAAAACTTAGAGAATGCTCTCAAAGAATTATTGAGTATTGATAAGTATTAAAAAAATGTACAGTCCTTTGATATATATTTTTTAAACCCCTTTATAGTATATCCTTTGTATGAAAGGAGGATGTACTACCAAATATTTTCAAGACAACCACAGATCTTTGAAATAATATCGATACAATTAATCTTATATCCAGTAATCTTTGAGAACATGTACAATTTTACTAATAACCTGCAAAACAACCATAGGCCCTTGAAATTATATTGGGAGAAGAAAACAGAGATACAAAAGTAATTTCCCTAGGCAAATAGTTACTTGTTTTAAGAAGAGAGAACACATTAAGGTGATAACGACTGATTTTTTAGCTAATAATGTTATGACATTTCTATCTATCCATCATAATATCCTCTTAGCCCTCTTTGCAGATGATAAAGCAATCCCCCCCCCATCCTGATTTCAGCTTTCTTAATTAAAAAAAAAAACTATTGACAGTATTCAGCTGTGATACAGAAAAATGGAGGATCAAAATAAAGGAATCCAAATGTGTGCAGGTTAATTTTCAACTAAGGAAAGATTTTCCAATCAATGTTGCTTACAATAATCTCTTTACCTCTTTCCGATTCATCCTATTACCTTGGGTTCCACTTTGACACATGACTTAATTGGACCAAACATATTAAAATCAAGCAACAAGAAATAAACAGACACTACAGACTAATACAGACCAATAAGCAGGCGCTTTCATCCCACAATAGAAAATAAACTGACTTTCTGTAAGACATTAAAAGTATTATCTGGATGAACAGTGCAGAAATCTGGGATACTACAAAGCCTTCCAATATACAATTAATACAATCCTTTAAATACAAAATCCTAAAAACAATTGTAAATGCTCATGTCTCCAAATCTGCCGTCCATCAAGATTTTAATATCCCTTTCATTCAGGATCTCATCTCCACCTCCTTCACAGTATTCCATTGTAAACTTCAATTTCATCCTAATCCATATGCCCAACCTTATCGTTAGACTCAAATCCATACAATCCACCTCGATGACTAAAACAAAATTGGACTCACAATTTCTAGGACCTTAATGCCTAAATAAACTGGAAATGGGGTCAATGGGCCCCTTTTTCCAGCAAAGTGATTTTCATTTGTTGTTATTATTATCTATATTGTTAAAGACTAGGGAAGCGTTTAACAAGAGGACAAGAGGACCTGTAAAGGAAGGGGCTAGTTGAAGGATACCATCTTCTCCCTTTCTTTAATAGAGGAAATTAGTGTTACGCATAAATTGCTATTAGATTCTTTTAGGCTTGCCACATTCTTTCCATGAAGTTGAAAAATTAGCACACCAGCAGCCCTTGAATCAGTGTTGAGCTAGTATTAGTCAGTGCAGTTTCCGTGTCTCAGGGCGTCAGGCTGGTCGAAGCCTTATCAGTGCCAGTGACAGTTGAATATTAAGAGACAGTAATTAGCAAGTTCTTTTTTCTAAATTTCAAGTTCTTATTTGTAAGTAAGCATATTTAATTAATTTATAAATGACTATTAATTAGCTGTAAGTGATTTATATTTTCTATTTATTTATTCATTAGTTAATAAGGGCAATAGATTCTATTATTAGCTGCAATTAGTATGTTTTCTGATTTATTATGATAAATTAACTTCAATTTATCTTTTTCATTAACTATTATTGATCCCTAGGCCCAAAATTTTTTTTTTCCTTTGGAGTAGAGGTACTAGCCATTCTCTCATTCATTTAATGTAATTCACAGCCAATTGAAAAAATTATTAGCAAACTAAAAAATTCATTCATAAATAATAAATATTTATTTAATTAAAACAAAAAACAGCGGCCTAGAGAAAATCCATTGTCAAAGCCACATTGGTCTTAGTGTATTTAATTTCTACATATAAGAACTTTACTTGCATACTCAGCAATGAATTGAAACATTCAATGATGAATTAAAGAATATATAAATAATTCATGAGAGGGAACAGAATAAAAAAATCTATCTGTCCTCGCCAGGAATCGAACCTGGATCTCTTGCTATCCGGGCCTAGTATGCTGACCTTTACACCACAAGGACAGGCTAGATATCTCACTCTATTCCCTCTTCATTAGCGAGAGCCTAACTTATGAGAAAGACGAGAAATTCGTCTTAAAGTTTAAGACGAATTTCTCGTCTTTCTCGTAAGTTAGGCTCTAGCTAATGAAGAGGGAATAGAGTGAGATATCTAGCCTGTCCTTGTGGTGTAAAGGTCAGCATACTAGGCCCGGATAGCAAGAGATCCAGGTTCGATTCCTTGCGAGGACAGATAGATTTTTTTATTCTGTTCTCTCTCATGAATTATTTATAATTTACGTGGGATAAAAAACCACAACCTAAATAAAATATTTAAAGAATATATACTTCTAATATAACAATAATTTCATTTTGTTTACTTACATTTTCAAAAGTAAATTATAGAAATATATTTTTTGGAATAGTGGCCAAAATAAATTGAGGTTTAAATTTATTTTACTAGGGACTGAATACACTGAACAACAAAGTTTTTGTTTCGGGGTTGAAATTAGCTGATTTTAATGTATTTTCACGTGTTAAAACCGAAAATGACCATACAAATTATATATTAGCTCTTGTTTTCAAGACATAGTATCATTCTATTATATATATATTGAGTTTTCAACAAATGAAATATTTCATCACCAACAGTTGGTACACATGTTTGTTTACATAACACCCCTCTCATCAGCTGTTCATAAGTAGTAAACATAACCTTTGCGAGTTTGTCAATTGTACGCACGTGGTTGCTATTGAAATTATCGTGTGAAGTTGATTTTTAAATTAATTTAAGTGCTGATCTGAAATGCCTCGAAAGTGTGTGAATTCTGTCGATAGCTTTTGCTATATATGTGGTGAAATAACATTTAAGGCTCAGAAACGTAAAATGTCACCTATCATTAAGACTGCCTATGAACATTATTTTGGTGTAAAAGTTGGGGACCAAGATAAATCATGGGCTCCTCATATATGTTGTAATTCTTGTTCCGTCATATTGCGAGAGTGGCTGAAAAATAACAAGCGGGCAATGGCTTTTGCAGTACCTATGGTTTGGCGTGAGCCTACCAATCATACAGACGACTGTTATTTCTGCTTAACTCCTCCCATTAAGCAAGGTTTATCTATGAAGAAAAGAGGAACGGTGAAATACCCTAATCTCCCATCTGCTCTTCGGCCTGTACCACACTCAGACAATTTGCCAGTCCCTTCTCCACCCCAAAACTATGAAATTTTAGAGGAAAGTGATGAAGTCTGTTTACAAGAAGCAACCCATCCTTCTACATCCTATGACCCTGATTTTGATGTAAGCGATAGGTCTAGTGATCCGCACAGAATTAGTCAAGCAGAGTTGAGTGACCTTATAAGAGATCTTGGCTTGTCTAAGGAAAAGGCTGAGCTGTTAGGGTCAAGACTACAACAGTGGAATCTTCTAAAACATGATGTGAAAATATCTCAGTACAGACAGCTCAGTACAGGATGCTCCAGAAGTGTTTTATAAAAGACAAGCTAAACGACAGCGATCTTACAATACATCGGATTGACTTAATTGAAATTTGGTGGTACAAACCTCTTTTATTTGTCAAAACACTAAGAATAATGTTTTTTTTTTATCAATTTTGTACTTAAAATATTCTAAAAGAAACATAACAATATTGTTTTTTGTATTTTCACTTTTCACGTATAGTATAACTACTCTTTAAGATTAAGTGTTGTATATCTCAAAAACCAGAGCTAATAAAAAATTTTCAATGTTATTTTCGTTTTTATCACTCCAAAATTAGTAGAAATAGACTTATTTAGTGTAGGAAACATTCAAAAAATATTTTTTTGTTGTGCAGTGATATCAAAAGTTATTATAAAACAATTTTGTATAGAATCTTAAAGTTGAACAAAACAATTAAAAAATAAAGAATTAAGAGAAAAAAGAGAAGAATAAAAAACCCACTAATCTCATGTAAAAGAGAAATGGAGCAATCAATATACTTACCCTATGCTGAAAGAAATTGGGGTCAAGATATTTGTCAAATCGGTCTTCAAACTTTACATTCGATGGCATCCAGTTCACTTCATAAGTAAATTTGATTCTAGCTCCATTCACTAATTTTACCTTAACTTCAGAAGTTAAATTAACATCCACTATATGCTTCTCATTATAGCCAATGTCAAACTTTTTATGGGTCCATAAGTAGTAAGTGACTTGATTGTTTGGACCCTCTTCCATCTCTCCAACTATTCCTATTAAATTAACAACAAACAATAATATTGATTAAATTAAAATGCATTAAGGAATAGAATTGTAACAAAGTAAAGAAACAAAAACTCACAACCTCAACTTAGGTTTACTTGTTGTGAGGATGTCTATGATTCAAGATTTATAATAAATGGAATCCTTTGGTTTTTCAAACCATCAACAATTTCACTTTCTTTCATCCCCTTACATTGGTCATTTAAAATATCTATAATTATTTCCTACATTCTTTCTAGTTAACAGCTACAGCTAGTAAGCTAAAATTGTTAGCAATACTATAAAACATACATATTTTTTAAGATAATAGAAAACTTGATGAAATATCTATATTTTAAATAATATATAAAATAAAATAAATCCAGTTCTGCAACAGGCCATATAAGAGAGAAATGCATATTAAAAATGTATTTATTCATGACCCATGGCAAACTAGAGAAGGCATGGGTGAACAGAACATTCTGGCTGCCTGATGTTTTCCCATCCAATGAAGAATAGTTCCCAATTAGGGCTGGGTGTTCTCTAGGAGTACACCAGGAATCCTCTGGGTCATTACAAATAGAATCACAGAAAGAAAAATTCAACTGTGAACTGTGGGCATTGAACCAAGAACCTTTGGCTCAGGAATCCAATACCATAACCCCAAGATCACCATGCCTTACATATTTTGAATAACAATAGTTTAATTATTTGAAACTTAAATAAATTTAAATTTAAGATTAAGTATTTACAAATGTGTACTTGTTTGTATCATTTATATAAATAAGAATTATCACAACTAACATCAAAGAAAATAATGATGTAGAGTTTCCAGTACACAAGGACTAGGTGTGATTATCAACAATAAAGTATTAACTATTATAATGAATAATTCCAGAATAAGTAAGTAAAGCATACTGAAATCATTTGTGAAGAAGAGACTTGAAATCTAAAATGTTAGAAGATTTTAAATAAATATTATATTGCAATATTAAAGGTAAACTTAATCCTGAGGTGAGAAGTAACAAACTTTACCCCTCCCCCCTCCACCAATTTCTAATTCATGTATGCACACTCACGCATGCCCGGGCGCACGCACACACACATAAATACTGAACAAGAAAAATCAATTATTTTGAATAATGAAATTAATTTTACAAAATAATATATTTATTATTATTTAGTATCATATGAAACAAATTTTTTGTATAACGTTGGCATAAAAATGATCATTAATACATTCTCTTCTGACATTGATTACCACTCAAATTTGGTTTATGTATTTCTCAATTATTTGTATTGGAACCATTCTTCATAAATCAATATAATCTAGAATGTAAAGAGTATAAAGCTGACTTTCAATTGTCTATCTTTAACAATTTTTGCAAAGTTTGACCTTTATTTGCTCCTTGGTGGAAGTAAATTACTCTGTTTTTATTTTTGCCATGACAATATTATCCCCCACTTATATTCCTATAATTTTATAAATGAAGTTTTCTTGGAGTGCACAATAATAACCTATTTTTCATGCCTTTTATCTTTATTTTGGAAAATATTAATTAGTCCTAAACATTATTCCAAACTCCTAAAGGTTTAAGAGTGAGGTTGCAGTTCTTAAATGAAGCTAGTTACTATCTGAAAACTTTCCATAATTATCCAACCTAAATCTGTTTTAATCACTTTCAAACTTCATCCCATGTCTTATATTTGGCCTACAAGGGAGGAATAATGTTAATCCTTAGAATATCCTACATCATAGGCAGATGTCAGAACCATTTTCAGTTGAAGTTAAGAACAAAAATTGCTATGCAACATTAAATATTATAAGATTTAGTAATTAAATATTAAAAATTAAATACCTTATAAGATTTAGACTATAAAATGATATTTTGTAAATTTAATGTTTCTATGAAGCGATAATTTGTAGCCCGCAGTGCCTAACATGACCTTAGAGTTTGGATTCCTGCCCTGGGTTAGCTGTTATTGACAAATATCAGTGAATTTAGAATAGTCAACAAATAGAAATAAACACATAAGGCTTATTACTTTCAATGACACTCATTTTTACATCTACTGCATGGAATTGTTAAAAATTAGATACTTTGATATTTCAAAAATAGTGACATCTCAATAACTACCTCTCTCCTATGAATTAAATGAATTATTTAATTAAAAAAATTATTATATTGATTTTTAAATTTTTATTAGGGGTGATATGCATGTGCACACTGAAATTTTGTTTGAATATTTTCTAAACTTAGTCATATTTTTATATATTTATTACATTTGTACGATAATAGACTGCTACACCCTCAGAATTCTACTATAAAATTATCCATGCAAGGGAAGTTATTTGTACCTATACAATTAGACTTCAAAAATATATTTTTTAAAACTAAACTTTAGTTGAAAGACTTCATAATCATATTTTGTTATTCACTATAAAAATGTGATAGACAAGACACATTAGAAGGATTTTTTTAAGACCAAGACACATTTTCTTTTGATAACCTAAAAATACTTATAAAAATAACATAGAATGCAGTTAATAGTCATGAGAATTAAGTTATAGAAATTCTATATTTGGGATTTGAATAATCTAGCATTCAGGCCTAGGGACTGATCATATAGGACTATTAATTCCTACAAGGACTAATTTATCGTAAAAATTCAAAACTTACCCCATATTGGTAAGTCATCTATATACATCTGATACCAGTAGTGATTCTTCACTGCATATATAAAAGCTTTTAACTTTTCCTCATCCAGTTGAATTTCACAGTAGGTGGTCTCAGTGCTGCTTGCTAAAATTAATTTATAAAATATATATATTTTTTTAAAGATAGAAAAACGATTTTAAATATATTACAATTTACAATTGCAGTAGTCCCATCTACAGGGATAGTCCCATGGGACCCACTTACATATTACAATAAAGTGAGTCCCAGCATAGTGAAACTTATCCAATTAAAACAATAAGTACATTTTCAGAAAATATCTCTAATTGAGTGTGACACGACACTACTTATTTTGATTTCAAAATAATAAAAAAATTAAATTTTTAAGTTGAGAGAATTACTAAAGAGAAACGTCCCTGTCATTGTGTGATAAAAGATTATATTGGGCAGTTTGTTACAAACCCAAATGAAAATTAAAGAAAAAGTTTCTATTGAAATGCAGGTAAAATTTTTTTCTTTGGAACAATATGAAATGATAATGTTGAAAAAACAATCTGCTCTCTTAAAAACCAACCAACTTAAAATATTTCTGGCAGCTAATTTACCGATTAACATACTTACTAAAACAATAAACTACACATTTATTACACATTAGCTAATGTCACCTATATCATTCATGAAAGATAGGTGACATAAGAGATAATTTTAAAAAAAAAGCAGAAACCTCTGTAAATATGAGTTCAAACAATTGTAGTACAATAAAATATAATGAAATCTTTATTTGAATAAAAATACATTTGATAAATATAAATTACTACAAGTATAAATTAACAAACTATTATGCAGTGAAACATTTTATGGAACATTTATTTCTATTTTACTAATTTAATTTATTAACAAGGAATGTCCAATAGTCCCATTCTGCTCTGCAAACTTTTATCGATTTTTCTTAAATTTTCCTCATTCAATATTTTAACTATCTCTGAATTTTTCTCTTAATGTTTAGAAGACATTCTTACAAAATATAAGTCAGCAAAGAGAACATTGTCCTTTACCTCTCCATAATTACATAGAGCTCTTTGCCAACATTTGAGGCAAATCTCCTAGAATTTTAGTTCAGCAATTCCCCTCTGCATTCTATAATTCATTTAATCTGGTGGAATGAGAACTCATAGTTAAACATATAATGGTGCTCGAGTGAATAATTTGATCTATTATAAGCTATGCTCGAGATAGATTTTCTTGCAGAGATTTTGTTTTGTGGTCTTTGGCAAATTTATTTTGAACCTTATCAATATTACACTTAAGGAGAGATTTGTAAAAGCCTCAACAACCTATCAGTCTATGCTTTTTTGAAACACTGAACTCAGGAAGTAATTTATTTTTTTTACATAAAAATTGTTTTCTTATTATTTACCTTGAATAAACTTTTTCGGGTATCTGTAATTGGGCATATTCATGATATTTAATGTCAAATTCAATATTTAAGTCTGAATCTTGTACATAAGACACAAACCCATAATATGAAATTTAGGTTTTCATTCTATATTATAGAAATATTATAGGACAGTACAGAGACCATACCACACCAGACATGTTATAAAAGAGCTTACAAAATTTAGCTTCTTAAAAGATGGCTTGAAGTCGGATCTAAATTCATTTTCCTCATCTAGTCAGTGAGCGCTTATTCCTTTTTATAATTTTTTTTTTTTTTCACAGTATACTGATGATGATGCTTCATAAGAAATTTCAAAAATTTTTTTTTTTTTATTCATATTTTTAATCTATACTCTTCATGTGATTGACATTGAATGCCATTTTTACTTCATTGTGATCAAATTACAAAATGTTTTTATTTAACAGAATGTAATAAATAAATAAAATTTTAATAAAAAATTTGATATATAATCTAATAACTCCTCTTTCTTATTTGCTNGAGAGAGAGAGAGAGAGAGAGAGAGAGAGAGAGAGAAAGAGAGAGAGAAAGAGAGAGAGAGAGCGAGAGTGAGGAGAGAATAGTTATTATTTATCTATATAGATAAATATTTATTGGAAAATATCTTATATTGCTCTTCTTTTTTTTTAAGTTTTTCAAGGTACGTATGAGAATAGCTGGATGTAAAAATAAATTTAAAAGCCAGAAATTATATTAAATTATGTATAAACAGTAGGAGAGAGTACCTTTGAATTCTATATCCAGTCCACTGAAGTCCAGCTCAACACCCTGCAGGGCCTCCCCGAGGGTTTCATGATAGTGACTGATAGCTTCCTTTGATCCCTTACAGAAGGGCAGTGAGAAGTAGGCATAGCGCTCCTGTCGGTTGTGATATGGACCTACTGTGTTCATCCATAGTACAACTTCCTCATTTTGTTCATACTATAATAAATAAAACATATTAACTGTGTTAATGTATATTACAATAATAAAACTACATACAATGAAATAATTTTTGATGATTCAGCACTGTCCTCCAAAAATCTGTCATGCGGGAAGATGATTAACAAAGTGGAATTCTCATATTTTATCTTTCATCGCTGCTAGACTTGTATTATTTATACTGTAGTATGAACAAATGATCAAAATATATAAAAATACATTAATACTTTATTCTTCCCCTACTAGTTTCATGTCTAATACTAAAACATCTTCAGGAGAATATTATAAAATTTTGTAAAAA
>KZ807791.1:324195-338484 GCA_000696205.2 Oncopeltus fasciatus | reverse complement strand
GTATAATAAGCAATTGTTATATTATACATTATATTATATTAAATAGAAAAGTATTGGCTAAGAGTTGTGAAATAATAGTTTATGTTACAAAGTATTTTAAATATAACAGAAATACAATGCAATTAAAAATATATTAAATAATAATTAAAACTTTATATGCAAACTTATAACGGGTATATATATATATTAATATGTATAAAGAAAATTTAGTACAGATTTTTAGTGGTTATGACACTTATTGTTCGTCGAACAAAGCAGGCGGGTCAAATCATGCATTCTTCTTATTTTGAGGGGGTATTGAAAAATTTGTCTTGCCAGACTGATCAGGACTGGAATGGTAGAATCATAGCTAATTCCATTGTCTTGAAATTGTGGTTTGGCAATGAAAAATGAGCCCTACTGCTAGAAAAACTTTAATAATTAAAGCTATAATTGTGGGCAATAAATAATGAATACCCAGCGACTACTTAATGATTATATTTTGTTGAGAGAAACAATATACATTAAGTATACCTGATGAAGTGGTTAATGGGATCTTACAAACCTATAACGAAAATGAAGGACGGTTGGCAAAATGTTGAGATGATAGACCATTCTCCAAATTATATTCCACAATATGTGGTTTAAATAAAAATTGTACGTAATTTAAATCGTAATTAATTACTTTTTATGCCTATTATTTGATGTAGTCTTTTGACATAATCAACTTTTTACATTACCGACTCCTTTGATATAAACAATCCCTTTTATATAACCTCCCCTTATAATTTTGATATAACCAACCCAATGAAGAAAGTGAATTAACCAAGCAAAATACTCATTTTGCAACAACTTATATCGAAGATATTAAAATGGCAGGTGAGATGTTTTGTATGCTTCCTCTGCTCATTACCGCTTTTCCAGAACGTAATTGTTCAGAAAAGAAAATTCCCCTGCCTTGAGGGGAATAGATAAGGTGAGCTGGTTTTAGTGTCTGATGCATGAAATAGAGTTCCCAATGTTTGCAATCTTATATTACTCAACATAATGTGCTTTGTGATTTATAATTTAACTTTTTCAAATCCTCTAGTCCTCTCCTTGGCATCCCATGTTCATCCCGACAACCCTCCCCGACGCCTCAAGAGGAGGTGGCCAAGGGACCTCCTACTCCAGTCAGTTTAGTTTAATACCTAGGGAGTGAATGCACTGGCATTTTTCTCCCCCTCTCAATCCCTCCTTGACTCCCTGCCTAGTCTCCTTCTTATCCTAGGATAAGGAGAAGATGGGTGCCGAATAGTCTATCGCGGGTTAACCTGGGCTTCTCTCTGAGGACGGGTTACGTCCCGGGATAGACGAGCAAGGACTTTTATAGAAGGGGCGCCAGGGTAGCTCAGGGGATCCGTACGGATCTCGCAATCCTGACGCTGCGGGTTCAAATCCCGCCCAGGTCAATCTTTTATTTATAATATAGAAGCTTGTCCTGAGCCATGGATGTTTAGAATGGGGTGGCGACCTGTAGATAGCCCCTCCCTCCAATGACCCTAAGGGAGGCTAACACAGAAAGAAAAAANAAAAAAAAAAAAGACTCTTATCATGTACCCCATCAAAAAATGTACAGATTTTTTTTTTTTTTTAATAAAGAGTCAATTCAGAATACTTCAGTAACAACAACAACAAAAAAATTTAACTTTTTGTTGATAAAGCGCATTTGATGACATTTATGTTTCAGTGCAACACTTGCCTGAAGCCCCTGTTGCTCCCACACCAACGGCTGAACTTCTTCTCGGACTACTCCCACAGGGTGGCTTGTCCCCACTGCGGGGCCCAGGACTGGCACTTCGTCAAGCCCCTCAACTACTGCTACAACCGGGAGTGGCCCTAGCAGGACGACGGGTCGGCGGAGGACAGAGCCCGTGCCGTGCAGCGCCTGCTTCACGCCACCTGGGCCTCCGACCTCCACGGCCCCCTCGGAGCTCTCACCATCGCTTGAGCGCCTCGCTCTCCGCCTGCCCGACCGTCTCCCGGACCTCGGACCGCGGCTCCTGGAGCTCCTCCCCTACTCCAGGCTTCTCCAGCACCATTCCGGCCAGGGTCCTTCCGTCGGCAGGATGCTCGCCTCCTTCCTCGCCTCCCTCCACCCGACCACCCTACAGGATCTTCTGCCCCAGAGGAATACCTTTTGTTTTAGTGCCCGTGGGCGACTCGTTGACTGTGTGATAAGCATTTAGAAACGAACATAAAAAGTGAGAATATGTTATAGTTGTATATCAGGCATCGCGCTGTTTTCTGATTCTCGTTCCTATTTCAAGGGGGCATTTAAGTGGAGAATTTGAAACGTTGCCCTTACGGCTTTGGATGAACATTAAGTTTAGTTTATTGTAAGAAGTACCAATTAATCTGCATATGGTTATATTGCAACTTTTGTTACTTTAATTCATCTATTTTCGTCAAAAGTGAAGATTTTGTCAAATGGGTCACCTTCAAATTATGTTGCAAAAACAATCCAAAAGAAAAATGTATGCCTTTTATTTCTCTTTTAAATCATTGGAAAGATGTCAATTAATCAATTTCAGCTGTGGATATTCAACAGAAACATTTGTCTTAATGGCTCAAACCCTCGGTCGATATATCTCACTGTTTAGCTGTCAGCTACTTTAAACTTGCAAACCTTTAATTAAACTCATTTAGTTATTGGTTATTAATCATTCTGGCAACTATGAAAACCCAATCAAATGGATTCAGCTTTTAACTAAAAAATAAAATACATTTTTTTATTATACCTGCCTTGAAATTTAAATTCAAATTTTAAAGTGTGGGGAATTGTAATTTTGATTTTTGAAATTGATTAAATGGTTTAATTTGAAGAGAAATATTTAGAAGTAAGAAATGTTTTAACCATTTCCCTATAATAAGGGAAGTGACTCAAGGTGTATAGCCTTATTTATTTGATTTTGGGCAAAAAAATTAATTTATTAACATTTATAATAAAAAATGTATTTTTTATTAAAGTAAAATTTTATTAATATCACTTTTAATTTATTTATACAACTTTATTTATCAGGATAAATATTATTGATTACAAACAATTTCATATATCATAGTTCATTGGTTGAGACTGTTTGGAAGGTGCCACATTTAGCAGAATCTTAGTAATGTATTTGATAATTTATGCTCTTTCCCTCCCTCTGATTACAATTCTTAGTGTATAAGTTGGCCCATGAATAAGGCCTTTGAATACTGCTAGAAGATAATACATTTAAATGTTGGCCTATGAAAGGTGTCATAAATATGTGTGCTCTGCTTAGATGAATGTTTATTCATGCAGTGCTCAATTTGTGGAATTATAATTATATAAATGTTTGTAATAATTGTTGGTATATCGGCCGATGTTTTTGAATTATATTATGTGTGTTCTAAATATATTTTTGAACTATTTAAGTGGTCTATCTGAAAAACTCACTTATGTTATTGGTATTTTAGTTACATATTATAATGTTTTTACATTTATAAAAGTGTAGTGGTTTTAACCAAAACACATAAAATTTGTTTAGATTTATTAATTATTTGTTTTATTGTATATATTACTCTGTTGGAAAATACTGTACAAATCGTAAATGTTTTATGTTATAGATTTTTTTAATAATAACTCAATCCATTGTTGATATGAAATGAAGATTAATTAATATTTGTAAGATAAGAATATTATATGTACCTATTTTGAACTTTTTTAAGTTGAGGAACATAACATACTTTATTGAATACAATATTTTGCAGATTCATAGAGGTGTATTTGTAGTTTATGGTCTATGTTTTCTTCATTTGTATAATCACAGTTACTTAAGAATTAGAATACTTTATTCAAGGATTAGTTTCTATATTTTTGAGGAAGCTGAACTTATAAAGTTATTGATGTTTCATACCCGGAAGAGTCACACTCTTTTTTTTACTTTTAATAGGTAAGCAAACTAATCACATCTAAAATTGCTGACACTGTTTCAAGGTATTCAGAAGTGTAACTAGACTGTGGATATGTCGGGCAGTAGTGCTTTGTGCATATAATTGGTTTACTGCCTTGTTAAGTTTATGCTCAAAATACAGAATTTTTTTTCAATATTAGTCTTCGATTTGACGGAATAGTTTAGATAATATTTGTATAAAAAAAAAAAATAATAATAATAAGTCACTATCAAAGATAAAATGGGATGTTTCTAAAAAAAAAAAAAAGAAGAAAAAGAGAAAAAAAAGAAAGTGCATGTTGGTAATAGGTAATGCATACTTAAAATTATACAATTATATGTATATAACATTATATGTATAGATTATAAATTATTTAGGCAATTACAGTGAAGACATATAGTATATATGAAATATATTGTATATTTAAAGATCTATTACTAAATGATATAATTTTCTTGCATTACTTCGCTACCTGTAGAGTTGATTGTGAAATGTGGCCAGTGTAAATGATGTGTGGTGACGTAAATTTTAGTGGCTTCTGTCTCTTTGTTATTTTTAAATTGAACTTTATTTTTTATGACTTTAGAGTGTGAAAGTTAATTAGCAGGCTACTTGTCCCATTAATCTAATTTGAGGAAAAATAATTTTATTTACCGCTCAACCCGCTTCATAATAACAAGCTTTGATCTCAGTGAAATTTGGTGTCTACAGTGCATCAAGCTTCCCAAAAACCTGTAGGTATATGGGGGAAAATATACGCAAATACAATTTACCATTATTTAATTAGTTCTGCACATTGATGCATGAGAGCACGCTTTGTTTTAGTATTAGTTTTGTTTATTTTTATCTTTTTGGCAAGTGTTTGAACTGCAACCCATAAAGAAAAAAAGAAAAAAAAACATGAGCTGAAATAGATAAAAATGAAGTGTAATTATGCATGCTGCTGTGTATATTTTGCTTCTTTTTTTAAAATTAGATAGTAAGGCTGTTTTTGTAATTGTATAATCTAGATTTACCTCTTATTCCTACTATACTTTAAAGAGGTTTATTTAAATAGTTTCGGATTGGTGTGGAGTTCAATCTATAGAGCTCTAACTTTGAAGAATGGTGCTTTATCTTATATAAAAGTAATTTAAAAGCTATTTTTTTTAACCAACTTGTAATCTTGCTATAAAGGCTGAAATGTATAGTAAAATCTGTTGTAAATTCCAAAGAAATAGACTGTTAATACTTTGAAAATCAAAACAAATGAAAATTTTATTGTAACCTTTTAAGTTTTATTTGATGGTAACATGACAAAAAATATTAATAATTCACAGTCAAAATTTTTACAGATACTTTACATTTTATGTTTTCTTTTATTAAATTATATATTTTTATTTTGAGCAGTAAAAATGGTTTCTTATTGTTCACCTAATAAAAGCTGGCATTGAGGACCAATGTTAGTCATATTCTACAAAGGTCCTGGATTAAGCTTTCCAAAAAAACTTTTTACTTAGTATTGACTTTATGTAATCATAGATAAGTTTTTTTGTTTAAAACTATATATTCATGCATTTAGATTATTTTTATAATAATCTGTTTTTATTCAATTATTATTTCATATTAAGCGATATTTGTGGGTGGATTTATATATAATTTAANAAAACCCTGATTGATTTCTCCATCATTATTAAATAACTTTTCTTTTTTTTTTTTTTTAACCTCCCTTTACCACTTTGGGTCATGGAGGGAGTAGTTGTCTGAAGATTGTCATTATATTTTAATTATCCATGTCTATAAGTATTGTTTTATTATTTTAGAATAAAAGCTTGCTCAGATTTGAATCCATAGCATCAGGGCAAGCTTTTTATTGATGAGTTTAAAACTAAGCTGAAATTATTATCAAGAAGTATGATTATAATGTTAGCTTCTTTTTAAAACTATATTTGTGGCGATAATATTTTTGAGTAAAATGCTACATTTCCAAATTGCTTTTCACAGATTTATTCCTTTCATTGATGTCAATTATATATTTTTAAAAATTAATTTCTTGTAAATATACTATTTGTAACATGTCAACATTTGACAACTGTCAAATTAACACATTCATCTCTTATCACAAATTCTATGAAACCACAAATATAGGTATTTTTTCAACTTTATCCATACTTTTACATAAAATATATAAAGTCCTTCCTAATATGACAGCAATATATTCCTTTAGTTATATATATATATATATTCTTATTAAATAATTTATATTAATAAATGAACTGAAATTTAATTATTCTAACAGAAACTGAAATTATATTTTCATGCAAGGTTCCAATATAGGCCTAAAATAAAATTATGTTTTCATGTAAACATAAAAAATTACTTAATTCATTTTTTAAATTAGTATCTGTAAAAGTATTAATTTGAAAATTGTATTTTAATAAGGATTTTCATTTATGAGTTCGGAAAATGACAAATTGGAGATAAAGTTTAAAGCAAGCCTGACTTTAAGATTGATTCTAAGAAGACACTAATAAATAAATAAAATATATTAAGAATGCAAGCATCTTTCAAAATATTGTGGTGCTTTAACTTTAACCAATTATTTAATGATCCCAAAAGGAATTTTATTATATTTACTGTCAATAAATATGATCAATATATGGCTATATTCAAAATTTAGAAAATGAACAGCCATTCTACCATCAAACAGTTAGAGTCATGCATAAATATTCTTGTATAATTCAGAATTATGGCCTGTAATGAACTGAATATTTAAGAAAACATTTTTCAAAATGAAAATAAGAAAGATAAAAGTTTTAAATTGATATTAATAAGAGAAAATGAAATTGTGTGATTTGGCAAAACACAATTGAAAGAAAAGAATAAATGAAAGTTATTGTTATGACAAATATGTTTTGTACTTTTATACAATTTTTATATTTTTTACTTAAATTTAAGAGAAAATAAATCGTTAAAATTATGATTGTTTCAATTATTATTATTCTAAAATACTATTGAATAAGTAATGTTAATATATCTCTTACTTAAAATATTAAACTGCATGCATGTGGCATCGCTTTAAATCCTATTCTTTAACTTTTTAGTGCTTTGAATGTGCTTATTATAACTACTATTGCTAATTATATCCTGTCTCACAATATAAAACAAGTCTAGAAATTAAAAATGAAATATTTGATCTAACATTCTGACTCAATTTATAATGGCAGTGTAATTTAATATAATTTTATAAATTGAGGTCAGATTTTAAGATGGACACATTAAAATAAATATTCTGGTTTTCTGAGATGTTTGTTAATTAAAATAAATGATTAGCAATGCCTAATGAAGAGAACCAAAGCAAAGGTGATGACTAAAAGCTTTAATGTAATGCATCAAAAGCTAATTGGACTAATAATTCAGTATTGCTAAACATAATTAGCATTCGGTTTTTAAAATATTCCCACATTTACATCTTTATAATAATTTCCATATTTAACACTAATAGGTCTTCTGTTAATTAATGTGTTCATCAGAGATATTGTATATATTTTAAATTTATTCTATTCTAATGCATGCTTAAATGTTTTGTCTTAAAGTTTTTGGAGCCCCTAGTATGCTTGGTTGTGTGAATGTTTGTAAAATAATAATTAGGTCGGTCACATCAAGTACAAACCATCCATTAAACTTATATAAATATATATTTATTCGTTGATGTTTTTTATCATAATCAGCTTGTTTACTCAACCTAGTGAAATTGATACTTAATAGAGTATAATAAGCAATTGTTATGTTAAAGTTCATACAAAAATATTTACAGCACATTAGAATACAAAAAAGAAAAATTTTTAAAGAAAAAAAATGTTTATATTACAATGGTAGATGTCTAGTGTTATGTTCCTATTATAACATAGATGCTACCTCAGAAATAATGTACAAATATATGCAAATACAAATAAAATCACTTGAAATTCTTTTCTAAAACATTCTACCTCTGAACTAATTTATTCCCCATTCAAAATATTGATAAAACTACCTCAAAGTGAATAAATGTCCTCAAAAAAAATATTTTTTACAATGTACATTCACTTTGAAAAATAACTTGAGAAATTATTTACTATGTAAATGAGTTGATATGCAAATAGTTATATTCAATGCATACATTAAACTTATATATATATATTAACAAAAATAAATTAAAAACAATTCATAAGATTATATTGAGGCTATTCAATAATTTGTCCTAGGACATAAAGCAATTAAATAATATATCAAGCATCTAAAAATTATTTTCATAGATTATATTAACAGTAGTATTCTATATTTATTAGAGAAAAATAAAACGCTGAAAGTCAATTTTAGTGCATTCAAATGACCTGGATTTTAAACTGTACCCAAGTTATTGGTTTTAAAAAAATACAACAAAAGGAAGTTTTACTCTGCAACCTAAAACACTGTTAAGTATTTTGTTCACAATGAACATAAAAAAATAACAAAGAAAGCAAATTATTGTATTTTAAAAACATTTATGAGAGATAAGAATAGCCCAAAGTTTTTGATTTTTAAAAGTTTCACCCTAGGTCATTGATAGCAGTTGCTGATGACATAAGAGCATATAGATTATACAAGCACATTCATGGTAGTTTTATTAATTGCACTGAAAATTATTAATAATAACCTTAGATCTTGCTTGTTTCCATTTGGAATAATAAAAAATGGTGGTAGAAATAATAATAACCCTTTAAAAAAAATTATTTTAATTGCTTAGTACCTGTACAATATTTTGTTAATTGTATAATAATATGGGAAAAATATATTTTAATATTCATTACATTGTTGCTCTCAATTTATTGGTTAAAAAAAACATTATTTTTTCCTTTTAAATGGAAACATGCATAAACAAGGATTATGAAAACTTTTTTTTTTTCTTGGGAAACAAAATAACCCCAAATTATATTATTAATAGAATAGTCAGTAATTAATTAGCAAACAATAACAATAAATAACTGCTCATTTCAGTTGAACCTGTAAGTACATAATAAAGTTTAGTGGTAGACAAAGATATCACCAGACTATCATACTTTCTGGTTGATATTAAATTAACAAAAGATAACTAATACAAATTTTAAAAGAATATAAAGCCTTTGTAACAGTACAAAAAGTCAACTTCAAATGAAAGCTCACGTTTGTTTTAGTGTTAAAATTACTTTCATTTTACTTGGTTACACAATTTAGTATTTTTACTTTTCAAATTTTATTTTATATTCAAAAATAAATTATGTCTAAATCTTGATTGGTATAATAATTGAATTTGCTTAATTTAATTCATTTCATTCATTTTACATATCATAATTGCTCTTAAATTTTTTTCAAGCAATTAAGTTACAATAAATTATTATACATTGAACATATTATTTTTTTAATATAATGTTCAAAAAGTTATGTATTTATTACTTTTTACCATTTTCTTGAGCAATTTATTATACTAATCAAGTATAAATTCATTTTAATTAATTAAATACAAAAAATAAAGAAAGGGCTGTNGGGGGGGGGGGGGGGTGCTAGCCCGGGGTCCAGAATAGTGTGGGGAAGGGTGACGGGGAGATTAACCAACGGAGCTATATATATAAATTGTTTTTTATTTCTCAATTTCAATTTAAAATTACTTTTTCTACCTCTGCTATTATAGTACAAATATATGTAATGAAAATAATTATTTAATTGTTGAATTAGGAAAAGAAAGTTATTGAATTGGAAAATGTATATTATTTGTTGGATCTCCCAATCTGTCAATGAACTATATATTAGTATCAAAAATAAGTTTTAAATAAATCTCTCGAAATAATGTGAGGTGTATTTATATTTATCACAAATGGTATAGTTAAAACATTTTGTAACATTGATTTGTTTTTAATGTAGGAGTTTGTATCAATGAAGCTAAAGCACCAGAATATTGCTTCAAGGACTATATAAAAAGCTATGGTTCCGTCTAACAGAAATTATTTTTAATTACCTGTAATTCTATAATCTTATTGTAAAATATTTTTTCTTTACTTAACTTGTAAAAGATATTATACTTCTGTATATTTTATTACTGTAGAAAGCAACAATTGTCTATTTTATCAAAGATTAGGGGCTAAAAATAACACTCAATAAATATAAAATCCATAAAACATTTTCTGTAATTATTTTGGGTGTTTTATATTTTATTCATTTTTTTTTTCGGTGTTATTATTGACAAATCTCTTAAGTCAAGTGTTTGTTATATTTGCTTTGTTTATGTTAATTGCTAAATAATATATTTAAATCTAGTATTATCAACAAGTATTATTATTGTAAATATGTTTTAATAATGTCATGCATCACCTCACTGTGAATTTTTTTTTTTTTTTTTTTTTTTTTTTTTTGCGGATGGGTTTAGTTGTGCAGTGACCGAGAGGGCAGCCATTACTTTTCAATTTCATTGAAAAAATAATAAACTATTAAACAATGTCACTGCCCCGAATGTGCCATTTTATAATAGGCTGGCTTTTGATGCTTCTGCTTTTTCTTTTTATTTTGTTTATTTTGTCTTTTTATTATTGTACACTCTAATTAACCTCACACATATTTTAATTGTTTATTTACTCCTAGGATAGTCAATTTGTATTTATTTTAATTTTATCTATTATTAATTTTCTTTTTTCTTTTAGAAAGTAAACATATCTTGTGGTTTAACCATTTATGTTGACGATAGTAAATTCATAAGTACTAGTTAATTTCTTATCATTAATTTCTTGTTTTAGTGTGTGAATGTGTTGACAGGCATGAATTGCACAGCATATTCTGATAATTTGAATAAATTTGTTAAAGTTTGTAAACAAAACCAAAATTAATTTTGTTACTATGTTGGTGTCTTTATTTTATTATTTATTTAGCCCTATAAGTGGTAGATTATTTCTCTATCCAATCAAAAGGGCATTACTGTTTTTAAAGTGTTTCTCACTAGGAATTCCTTGTTATTGTGTGTGTGTGTTTGTATTAGACGGTATAAGTAAGTGAAAGAAGATAAGGAGGGGGAGAGAGAAAGAGTGGGAGTGTATGTGCGCAAGCGAGTTATTTCACACACACACACACACACACACACACACACACACACACATNAGAGTTATATATATATATATACACACATATTTCATACCAACTGGCCCTTAATATTCACAAAATAAAATTAAATCATACACAAAATTAATTTGTACAAAGAGAAAATACTTTCTTTTTTTTTTCTTTTTTTTTTTTGTCTTACACACACACACACATACTTTACTGTATTGTGCAAAATTACGTAATGCAACAGAGCCTAGTGAGTTAAAACAAAAAAAAATTAAGAAGGTTGGGTTGACAAATGTTTATAAAAAGGTTGTGATTGATTTTTTTTTTTTTTTTTTTTTATTGTTTGTTTTTATCACTTAGTTAATTTCTTTATAAATTGTTTTTAGATTTGTTTTTATCTAGTGAAAATATATAGTTAATTAAATTGTGTTATTATATTTTGTCAGTATGTGTGTGGCTATATTCACTGAGTTATATATGTGTATATATGAATATATAATTTTTTTGATTCTTAATAATTGTTTTAATCAACATTCTATTTTATTTAAAAGTTTGTTTCATTTATTTGAGAAGCTTTTTTTTAAAGATGGAAATGATCAGAATGAATTATTAAATCAGTATGTGTATATGTAATACATTCTAAACAACATAATTTGTTTAGTTATGTTTATGTAAGAAGACCACATATTTTAGGGCTTCTTTTCTATGTTAGTAATTATAAACACAAAGAAGGATAAATATAATATTGAATCCTTATAAAAGTTGTTGTTTTTTTTAAATCCATACCCTTAAAGCCAAATTTTAAAAAGTTTTCTGAACATTGGTAGTATTTAATTTTAAAAAATTGGATAACCAATTGGATTCTCCAGCTGGTCACAACAGTAGGCGAAGAAATGACCAATTATATCTCAGAGTATAATATATACACTTACTAACATGTGATTGTTCTAAATAGTTACCAAAATGTGCCTATATTCCCTTAAGAAAACTTACTTTTGGTTAATTCTGAAGGAATGTACTACTGAAGTAGTTCTCTTGACAAACTTCTTGAATTATTTTTTGATATTTCTCCTAACCTAACAACTGGATACCAAAATTTGTGTGTAACATTCAAATGACATTCAAATAAAGAGTCTACATATTAACAAAAAAAATTAATTTTTAAAAATTACCCAACACAGAAATAACTCACTAAATTTAGTAGTATATGTTACATTTTCAGTAGTTATTCAGAAAAACTGATTACTAGAAGTGCGGTTTGTCTGAAAAATTAAATTTTAATAGAACACTCTATCATATGGGAATTGCAAAGTGGCTCATAAAGTCTAACACAGCATATAGAAATAATTCCTAATTATATCATGAATTTCTAATTATGTTTCGTAAATCAGAAATATTCTATCTTATGGAATATAAGGGTTTACAAGAAACATGTAGTTAAATTTTTTTTTAAACAGAAAAACCTCTGTGTATCCGGCGACAAAAGCCTACCCATGGCCGCCGTTAAATCCTGTGATTTCTTTTTTGGTACACCGATGTTTGCTTAAGGAAAATCTGGAGAGTGACCACCCTAAAAAAAAAAAAAAAAAAAAAAAAAAATGCGGGCGAGAATGGCAAAATTGTGCAATGACGTCACGTTTGATGGATTACAGTTTATATGCCGAATACATTAACGATCCTAAAAAAAAAATTAAAAAAATAAAAAAAGTCATTGGCTAAAACGTGGTGCAGAAGTAATTCTAACAACTTTAGCGTCTTCTTATTGTGCTTATATTTAATTATTTAACCCACAGGAGTGAGTGAAACCGTGATTAATAATTACTTCAGTTGTTTTTGTTTTACAATGTTTTTATTTTACTGAAATAGGTTGGCTATAAACAAAATAAAATAATAACAAATGTAGTTTCATTTGATTCTATTTCCGCCCTCTACAATAAAAACCACTTCTTCACAAGATAGCATGTGGGAGATACGATAAAAACAAAGAAAACAAAATGTATTTATATTCAAATAAGACAAGATCATGTGGGGGGAAAAATTAATACTATACACACAACACTCTCAAAGATATTCGGCTCATAACGTATTAATTTTGTGTCGTGTGGGACACCAAAAAAATTACCTGCAGTGTCATATAATTACTTTAAAATGCTAAACCTTCAATATTTTAAATGAAATTCACTCCTTGACAGAAGCCTTGCATGACAAGAAACCACTAACTGAATTCATATCATGCAATACAATAAAAAAAAAAAAAAAAAATGTTAACCTCGAATCCATATCTAAACCTAAATTCGCACATTGTCACACCTCTTGCGTTTCACGAAATATCTGCTAATAATATTATTCCCGGACTTTATTTTCTTCCCAGCAAGCTCTTAATGAAAAAAATACAAAAAAAAACAAAACATTTTATTTAATTATATTCATGTGTTATCATAGTTAATATAACAATGACGTGAAAAAATGTTATATACTTCATCGTATATTAAAGTTGTCTAAGAATATAAAGTTATGCAAAAATGTAAACTTCGGTGTTTAATGTTAATTTATAAAACAAATCATGGATAAAGTTTTAACTGAGGAAAAAAAAGCCGTATCAAGGAGGAAATCCTGCTGATGTTACAATCGCGGCACAGAAACCTGACGCAACAGCAAGAGAGAGAGCACCTAAGCTCAAGGGCAACATGTAAGGCATGAGGTTAGAATATTCCAGGAGACTGAAGAGGAGTGTCGTTCATGTAATGTAAGTGATTCTTAAATTGAGAAGTAATAAGGAGACAGATGAAGATAGTCAAAGAAGTCAAGAGAGCCGATAGTTCCAGAACTATCTTTCTTCCGAAGGAGGAACGCAGCAAAAAAAACTTAGGAAATCAGGAAAAAAAAAAAAAAAAAACAGCTATACATTTTAGATATTTTTTTTTTACTTTTCGATATAATATATATATTTGTTAAATTTTTTTGGGTGGTATTCTGTTCCCTTGGACTAAAAATCAGTATATATATTTGTATTTAAGCACACTAGTGACAGTAATTTTTAAGTAATGAAACTTTTGTTAATGGCTGAAATCTGTAGAGAGGAGAGAGTGGGCTTTTTGAGGAAAACCCTATTTTAAAAAGTTATTTATTACTAGTAATAGGAAAAAATTTATGAAACAAAATATGTATAAAAAGAAGATTTATAATGTATGTAAAGTGTTTTCCGGGTTGGACCGTGTAAAGTTTTTGATGGTTGCCGAGCTTTCGCACATTCTGTGATGGCTTCTTCAGGGCTGAATAGAGAAT
>KZ807791.1:275055-285842 GCA_000696205.2 Oncopeltus fasciatus | reverse complement strand
TTATATAATAAATATAAAAATGATTAAAAAAATAAGAGTAACTGTGCTAGCATAAGAAAAAGTCATGCAAGCATCTGATCCCTATATAAATAAATTATCCTCAGTACAAAAATAAATAAAAATCTATTTCCTCCCCAACGAATCCCCCAATGAGGACTACAATATAAATAGAGAAAGAGAGAGAGAGAGAGAGAGAGAGAAATGTATATAAGTACTTTTTAAAGAAAAAAAAAACAGATACCACTTTATGGCTTTTCAAATGTAGGTTCGGTGGGGATTTGTTGTTGTAGCATAGGGGCCGTGTGTGTAGTTAGCTCTACTTATTCGCTATACGTCAGGTTATTTTAGCCAATAAGTTCATATTTAAATGGCATATTAATATTGAGATGTTTCAACAAATATTTCATAAAGTATATATTATTCACACTTTGTGGAGGAAAAAGGAAAATTTCAAACGGTTATTGAATAGCGCCGCACTCAGAACCACTGAATCGTGTGCAAATGTTTCATTTAGCGAGTTCAATTCTCCAATAAAGTGCCTTTATTGACTAGTATCCATTGGTGGAGGGGGGGAGGGGGGGTACACTGGACATTTCAAAGCTCTCTACCTACGCCTCAGCTACAAACGTCTCTCACACACTCTGACACGTCCCCCGCGCCTGCGCAGGCCGCGACATCCTACGGTCAGCCCGCGCGCTCACCCATCCGCGTAACCATGCACGTTTATTAGCCCCGGCAAGGGGGATTGTCACTCCATTGGGGGTTTTCTGCACGCGCCATCGCCCACAGAGCCAGAGTCGAGACTGATTGTCCACCTACCGCCATGAATTTTAAATTTAAATTCGCCCCCCGTGTGTGGGGGTGCATCCAACCACTGATGAACGGCCGCCCCGAATACATTTCACGGTGCAAACTGCATCTCTGCAGGGATTAGCCGATCAAAGTGACCCCTATCCGGGCGATCAGGTCTCCGTTTTAATCAGTATAGCTTTGTGTTCGTCCTCTCCCAAACTCGTTATCGAAAAGCTCTTTAGTCTCTCTACCGCCAGAGAGGTAGTATTTTTTCCTCTCTACATCCGATAGCGCTCAGGTGTAATCGCGGTATAAAAAAAAAAAAAAAAAAAAATTAAAAAAAAAAGAAAAAAAAAAGGTAAATAAATAAAAGACAAGTAAAATGCATCCGTTCGTTTGTTTTGCAACGCAGGCCCGCTTAAAAAAAAAATCCTTCTACCCACATCCACAATAAAAAAAAAAAAAATCTTGTATAGAACTGTAGTAGGGACAAATTCGATGTCGGTGGGTTACGGGACGAATCGATGACTTATCAGTGCGGGAGTGGAGGAATCATGGTTCTGTCGCAAATTGCTTTGTTTCAAGCTCAATGCCTTATCGGAGCGAGCCACGCCCTCATCTACTCGAATTAAAACTTGTCAGAGCTTAGAGGGAGTTTTTTTTTTTTTTTTTGGAGATTTTTTTTTTAAGCAGTGGTCGGGATAGAGAGGAGGGTTAGTATCGCATTTCAAATGCAAGAGGATTTCTTACTTTGACTTTTTGTACCGTTTCGGTGGTGGAGATTTCTAATTTTCACCCTCCCCCAACCCCTCACCAATAGTGCTATACAGCATTCCTCTTTTTTCCTTTGCTTTGATGTGTATATATAAGTAAAAAATAACATATAAAAAGCACTGCCAAAAACTTATTAAATAATACAAACTTATAATATTGTAAAATATAGTTTTTTCCTCTAAGTAAAAGAAAAAAAGTAATACATATAAACACTAAATTTTCTTAAACTTTATCTGTAAAATCGGCTTGATTGATTGATCCTTTACTCATGACTAAGATCTGATTTTTCGGATCAAATATATATATATATATAATATTTGCGTGTGGACTCTACAGGTATATATATAGATACCATATATAACGTATAAACCTAACATAATTTTCGAATTTAAAAAAAAAATAGGATAAGTGGAGATCTAAAGATGTTTTTGGAAAATTTCTTCACAGTACCAACTTGAATATCTAGATTCCCTTGCTGGTCATCTGCCACAACTGATAAGGATAGCATATTGGGAGTGGCCCACACTAGATTTTATTACTATTGAATCCCCCACGGTCAGTCAGGCGGGACCAATAACTCAACTCTCGGCGCGGCGCGGCGTGAGATTGAGTTGGCGCCTATCCGACGTCACCAGCCACCTCCCGAAGTAAGCGATAGCCGGTAATGCCCGATATCGGCTGCGGAGGGTATTGGTTGTGGCGTAACTGGTCTACAGCCATTTCTCATATCCACCGTGAAGATCATATACCATTTGGGATATGAATACTTGGGGGACTGCAATAGATTGAATTTAATTTTAAAATTAAAACAGTCTCAAAAGCTCTTCACAAAAGACTAAACATATTTATCTTGTTTCATCAAGATACATATAAATAAGACTCCATTAAGATATGTAATTTACAAGCCAAAAGGAGGAACAATATATCTTGTTGAATAATGTCCGGAGACGGGAAGGGTAGCAGGAAAACACAGCTATCCCAGTTACCTATCTCCAGGAAAAATATCTCCCCATATAAATCTGCCTGTAGACATTTTATAAAAAATATTCCATGTTCCCATCTATCCCCACATGCTAGATATAAAAAATTATAACATATAATCATTTAAATGTGTGTGTTTGATAGATAAAAGGGAGAGAGAAAGAGTTACTCCTCTGGTGCCCTCAATCATAAGTAATTCNAATTTTATAAAATTTTTTCTAGGCTAATTGTAATGTTGAGCTGTAAGAAGTATCAAAATTGACTTGTTCGGATAAAATGTTTCTCTCCAAAGGGAAATTTAACGCGTAACAAAATGGAAAGCTATTTTAGCTCAACGATGTAATTTGAAATCAATTAATCACGACAATTCTAATTTCTCTTAGAAAATTTCGGTGAATTAGAGTTGGAGCTCTGTGAGAGTGTACACGTGAATCCCGCTAGCTTTAATTGACCTCTCTGGGAGCCAATCACGTCCGGACAGAAACTGGTCAGTGAGCGGGCTTCTGCAAGTGACGTAAGATATCAAGGTTCGGAACTTCTATTCTCTCTGGAGTGTTCTCACGTTCCCGAACGAGTGGATGGCTTAATTAGATCCGATCAAGAACGAGTAGATCATTCTCTCTCTTTACAAACCCCATCGATTTCGCCATCAATTTTGTCTCATTGCCTCTTTCGTCCTATCTCTTCAAGGTGTGTTTTCAATAATGTATAATTAAGTTATAATAACATATATAATATCTTCTATTGTCAAATAAATAACAGAAAAAAAATAAAAGGAGCCATCCGTCAACGTCAAAATTGAAGTTTCTTAGAACAATTTATGACATTGATATTATAAAATAGATAATAGATGTTCCCTTGCACTAAAAATTATCTAAATTTACGTGGGATTAAAGACCACAAAATAAATAATATATATATATATAAACAATTAAATTGTCGAAGAACAATTAAATTTTAGTGAAACCTTATCGCATTTGATTTGCCACATGTGTGTCGTGACTCGTGCTGGAAGACAACTTNGTATATGAGTATATATATATATGTATGTATATAACCGTGTCAAAACAAAAGTTTTATTTGTTTGCTAGCTTTCGTACAACCTATGAAGGCATCTTCATGGCTGAATATAGAATGAACGCTCTCTCAAGAGTAGAACGAAAATAGACACCACACTCTTCGAAAGGCGAGTTGTCTCCCCGAAAATTTAGAAATATGTATAATTTATGTATAATTTTTTTTTTGTTCTCTACGCTCGTTCTTACTCCTGTTGTATACTGATTATTTATGTCGCGGTCGCGATTACTTAATATATATATATATAAACACACACATGAATTTAATAGCTACTCGTATGCAGGAGTTCTGGCGTACTTAATTACTAAAATAAAGAAATTAATCTTAAAAAGAATTAGGATCGTAATATATTCGTTATTATTAGCGTTACAAAAATTATACCATATAATTGTTTTGAGATATAAATTTATAGCATAATTACTATAAATAGTACTATTACGTTACATGAAGAATCGCCGAATTTGTATTTATTATTACACTGATAATTTCTGAGCGATTTGGCATTATTGATATTATTGTATGAGATTGTATTATTGTATGTGATTATTGTATGTAAATCACTCATTTTTTTTTTTTTAATTTTTGCTATACTCTAGTAAATTGATTCTTTGATCGGAATTAACTATCATGATTTTGGACATCGATTTTTATTTTCCTACATGCCATTAATTAGGAAAATTCTTTCTAGTTTATTTTAAATGACACCTTAATCTGAAACATAGCCTTTTTAACGTGTAATTTTGAGTCCACAAACCAGCAATATGTTTATTAATTTTATCAAAATGAAATAACATATAGTACAAAAAAAAAAAAAAAAAAACATTAGAAAAGCAGAAAGATACTAAACGTCCTAATAACCTCGCAGTTTATGGCCCAGAAAAGACCTAATCCAGCAAAACGGCCATAAATATAACAATATTTCAAATTGTATGATTTCAATAATTTTGGTCTTTGGTGAGCTATTTTTGTGTGTGTTGTGTGTATTGTATATTTAAATTAGGAAAAATAATTTAAATAATTAATACTGTGCATTAAAGCGCAGTAATGTCTTTAAAAATTACATAAAATAAACAACCTTAAGCACAGTTTATGAATACTGTGTAGTTAATACTTTATGTCTTATTTCGTGACAATCTTATTGTTTGATTTAATATCACTAGCGCTACCTAGCAACGTGTTTTGGAATTATTAACCCGAATTCATACATACACACACATAAGAAATAAATAAATTCTCTTAGCATCCCGGAATTAACTTACTCGAAGTTGTCCAGTCGGATTTTTGTCTATATAACTTCATATGTTATTAAATTTTTTATTGGTGCCAAAATATTAAATTTTAATTTAGAAATATCAATATACAAATTGAGTATAAATATTTTGAAAAAAGAATTTTTATTGGCCCTGACTGAATTTCAAGAGTTTTTATACAACTTTGTTTCCGTGAAGTTTAATTTTAAATATTTATAGCAATAGTGCAGTCAATATATAGATAATTGGGGACATGGATTTCTCTTTTTTGCATGTGTTTAATTACCTGGCTTTTATGTGACAGTATTAAATTGTATATTTGAATTTTAAAGGCTATAACTATTTTATAATATTTGTTTGTCCCAATCTTCCCCCCCCCCCCTCCCATATTCCCCAATTTGCAAAAAGATATTTGTGACAATTTTTTTTAGTCAAATCTACTTCAATTATTCTCTCTTTCTCATTTAAATTTCATTGAACGAATTAATCAAGAACGTTTTTTAATTGACAATTAATGCATGAGCGGTGATTAAAAATTGTACCAATTAAGGATGCTACTCGCTTCCCTCCTCTATCCTCCCCTCCCTCTCTCTCATAAAAAAATATAAATATATATATTTTTTTTTCATGTATTAGAGAAAAAAATGATGCAGCTTTGAATGACTCGAGACTGAACAGTAGGGAATACAATGGAAAAGGCGTCCAACTCTCATAAGTTCATTCTTAAAAATCATCCTGTTGTGTGCCTTTTGTTAAATTTAATGGTTTCCCGAATGAGGCCTTAATACACTGTCTGTATTGTGGGGGGGAGGGGGAACTCAGCCCTTAAAGTTATTGTGATTAATATTTCTGTTTTGGTGATCCAAAAAAAAAAAATAAATAAATAAAAAAATAAAATAAATCTACTTAAAGTACTGAGTGGAACAAGGTGGAGCAGATTGCCGTACCATTGTACGGATCATCAAGTTTACAAATCGATGATCTGCTCCAAGTTAGATTATGGAGCATTTATCTATGGATCAGCAAGAACTACAACTCTATGCAGCCTAGATACAGTACACCATACAGGCATTAGAATTTCTACAGGTGCATTTCGTACAAGCCCTGTACTGAGTTTGTGTGTTGAAACAGGTATCCCTCCTCTACTATTCAGACGCCATATGCTTGCAGTAAATTACATCTCGAGAATATTTATGAATCCCAATAATCCTGCCTTCAACTAAATTTTCAAACCTAAATATAGAAACGAATTCCTTGAGAAAAGATCAGCCACTTTACCTCTATCTCTCCGATATCATGAAGCTACCGAAACACTGAAAAGAATGAAACCAGAAACTGTAGAAACACAAGTACCACCCTGGAAAAAGATTAAACCCCAGATTATAACAACTTTGTTGAATTTTAAGAAAAACCCTTCCGAATTCAAACATTATCAGACAGAATTCGAAAANATATATATATATAATCCATGACTCATACTTTTTTTAACGGATTGGTTTGTTAATGTTTCCTTCCCACTTCTGAAGAATTTTCTTTTCGCTGGAAGGCTTTGTTATAGACTTGGGTCACTACTTGAAAACTTCATATCCACCATATTTTATCATCAGGACAGACCTTGCTATGGTATTACTTTTCGCGGTAATTCAATGAGTCCATTTATGTCGGTGAATATAGGAACATTGGAGTGAAATGGTTGCAAGAGAGAGGAATTTCTTTAACGAATTCAGTATGAATTTATAGAAATATCACCCAAACGAATGTAAAAAATGTATGCACATATAAGTGCACCTAAAGCTGCCAAAGCAGGAGTACTCATTATAAGGTGACTGAGCTCCGAAGATGGAATCTCTGATTCTGAAAGCGCTCAGCAGTTAAAGAAAAATATATGTAAATCGCGAAATATTATTTTATAACCCTAATTGTCATTAACGTTGCTACCAGCGCAACTAAAAGTGTACTTTATTTTTATATTACATCCTCTAGTCCTCTCCTTGGCATCCCACGTTCATCCCGACAACCCTCCCCGACGCCTCAAGAGGAGGTGGCCAAGGGACCTGCTCCAGCCAGTTTAGTTAAAATACCAAGGGAGTGAATGAACTGGCATTTTTCTCCCCCTCTCAATCCCTCCTTGACTCCCTGCCTAGTCTCCTTCTTATCCTAGGATAAGGAGAAGATGGGTGCCAGATAGTCTATCGCGGGTTAACCTGGGCTCCTCTCTGAGGACGGGTTACGTCCCGGGATAGACGAGCAAAGACTATTATTATGTAACCCATCAAAAATCAAGTGTATAGAAAATGTACAGATTATTTTTTTTTAAATAAAGAGTTGTAAAATGTAAATTTAGATTTCTATAAGTATTTTATTTCCAATAATTCTTTAAAATAACCTATTGACTTCATATATTTTATTAAGTAAAAAATATTTTTAACGGAGAAGTTTAGAAAGTCTTTTGATACACTTTGAAATCCATCCATACACTTTGACCCCTATATTCACCCCTTGTCGTCGCAATAGATTCACGTTAGGGGTGATCTGTAATAAAGACTTGCAGTTGCAATTATTTCACGCATTATTTACATGCAGTTGGTAGTGGTGGTGATGCATTTAAATTGCACCTTTAGGACATAAAATCAGGTTTCTGGCGGGCGTCCCAGCCTCCCGCCGAAACTCTGTCCGGCGTTCCCGCCAATTTGAAACTCCCCACCGCCAAATTTGCATGATTGCACGACAGCCTGCATATATCTAACCCCTAAACCCCTCCATGCAGTCCCGCCCTCCTACCCAGACGTGGCTATTTTTTCACCCTTATTCAACTCTGTATTTTTGGCCTCCACGTTTTTTTTTAAGAAACTTTTTCTTTTTTTTTTATTCCGTTTACAGACTGACCGGGAGAACATAGACAGAGGTATAAAAGAATGGACAAAGAGGAAAAGGCAGAAAAATTTAGCAATAAAGATGAGGTTATAATTCTTAAAATGATACCTCAGAAACTTCCAACCATTTCCTCCTGTCATGTATAGTTTGATCACTAAAAAAACAGCTCGTTTATAACCATGATTATGTAATTGTTCTACAAATCATATTGGTTATGTCAAAATACTTAGAAATAAGTTATACTACTGTATAATTGTCGGAAAATCAAGTTTGTTATACTTTACAAACTTGATTTTCCGATTAGATGATTTTTTTTTTCACTTCTTTAATACGATCGAGAAATAAATAATTTAATCATAATAACGAATAAAGGCATTATTTGCTTATTACTTAAAATAATATCAAAATTTTAAAACTTCTTATGAATTCAAAGTTCTATATCCGGTTAAAATTGATATTTTAACCAAATAAACTACTTTTAAAATTATGTTCAGATATCAAGTTTTGATTTCTATAGAACTTTGCAACCGCTTGGTCAGTTAAGTTCACGTTTAAAAATTTTTTGATTTTCCAATTTCTAAGGCACTTTTATGATCTATTAATCATTAGCAGTTTTACCTACTATACTTCTACAAATTTTATTTTTTATTGTTTGTGAAAGTTAAAATATGTGGTTAACCTATTATGACTTTAAATATTCAAATATAAACCTTTCTTCTATTTTTCACTTTGAGCACATTGGAGAAGCTCTCTATTTTTAACTCTATTATTACACACACACATAAAACAACAACCACGCTTATGTATTTATTAATTATATCATAATTATATATAAATCTTGAACTTCAGGAAAAAAAAACTACAGCTCTATAACATTTTTATTATTTCTCCTACACTATCAACCTTGCTGTCTTTGCCATGGAGTTTTTTTTTTCGCGTGTGTGTGTGTGTGTGTCTGTTCTCTGTAATATTTTAACAATTAATTTGGGTAAATAGAGAATTATAACATTTTAAAGCTATTGTGATTTTTTTTAAAGGAAACAACCTGGTACAAAATGATTTACAATTCTATAATATACACGCAAACACTATATATATATATATATACATATACACATATATGTGTGTGTGTTTAATACATACAATAATTTGAATTTGAATTGAATAAAATTCTCATTATTGGTGGTCCTAAAAAGTATTACCCAACTTAATACTTTTTTTTTTTAAACTTACCACGTCCAGAGGGAACTCTACAATAAGGTCCATTTTATTCTTCTTATCCCGTACAAATGTATGTATAATATACATTTACATACATTCAGGTTGGTCACACAAGGTTTTTGATATAGCATTTGAGGGGGAGCAGCAGGACCAACTAAAATGGAGTACACAAATACAAAAAAAAAAAAAAAATAGAAATAGAACTAAATGAACTCAAAAACTAGGAAATCAAAATTTAACAAACTTAAGTAAAAAATATATGTATATATACATTATATTTCACACATATTTTAGTTTAATATGAATAATTTTTTAAGTGACGAACCTCTAAATAAAAATTTAAAAATCTGTCATAAGCTATGTTCTTTCGGTATAATCAAAGCTTCAAAGTCAGCTGGTGAATTTAGAAATTGGACTGAAGGAAGATAAAGGAAACATGGAGTACTCAGGGAAGGAATAGACAAAATATGAGGTATTTGGTTTTTATATCTCAATATTCGTCTATTTCGTAAACAGCATTTATAAAAAATTGTTTTTTGAAATAAATTTTTACTAAACCATTTTCAATTCTCAAACAGATGAAAACATTTAAATTTCCATTCCAAAATAAAATTCTGCTACTTTTAATCTCATACTAAGGCCTCTTCACTTATTAATTTGTAGAGAAATTACTTTAAAGAAAGAAGAACACGAATGTGAGAGACACCAAGAGGGAAGGAGTTCAAAGAACTTCCCAATCCTTTACAAGAGATTGGCTGACTCTCAAAATAAATAATAGAGCAAGGGGAAGGAATAAATGGAAAGAAAAAATATATATAAAAAAAAAAGGAAAAGAAAAGAAGAAGAGGTCCTTATTCAGCAGGGGCGGTGCTCGGCTGTCCCCGACCATTTCCGAAGAGTACAAAGTTCGAGCAATCAGCTCTGTCAACAGAACCTGACCCGACTCCGGATTTAAATTCTGCTCTTTAAAAGGAGAGGGGGGGAGGGGGGGACGTGACCTTTCCTCTTCGAAATAGGGGAGGAAGTAGTGAAAAAGGGGCGATTTTGTTATTTTCCTACAATTTACCACGACCCCCTCCCCCTGCCTCTTCCCCGTGGTCAGCATGCCTCGAACTCCTCAAGCAGTCAACCTGCGACACTGCCCAATTTCCGTCAACAACAAATAACAGGAAGGGGATTACATTTATTTACAGAACCTGTGTTTTCATACTGTCAGACAATAAATTCATCATAGCTTGTTGAATATGTATGTAAGTGTGTGTGTGTGTGTGTGTATAAACATAGTAATCAAGAACAGGTGGGGGGGGCGCCGGAATAGCTCAGGGGATCCGTACGCGTCTCGCAATCCTGACGCCGCGGGTTCAAATCCCGCCCAGGTCAATCTTTTATTTATAATATAGAAGGTTGTCCTGAGCCATGGGTGTTTAAAATAGGGTGGCAACCTGTAGATAGCCCCTCCCTCCAATGACCCTTAGTGGTTGCAAGGGAGGCTAACACAGAAAAAAAAAAATTCTCAAGGATTTCATTTCCGGAAATAACATATTAAAAAAAATCTGTCCCCGTAATTTTTATGTATAAAGTCCGTCACGCATGAGCTTCTTACTTTTTCTTTGTCCCATGTATTATGAGTAAATGAAGAAATTTAACTTTGAAGCCGGACTGCACAATGAGCGTGAAAGGTAGATAAACACGAAGAAAAAAATCTATCTGTCCTCGCCAGGAATCGAACCTGGATCTCCTGCTATCCGGGCCTGGTATGCTGACCGTTACACCACAAGGACCAGCTAGATATCTCACTCAATTCCCTCTTCACTAGCG
>KZ807791.1:249273-264348 GCA_000696205.2 Oncopeltus fasciatus | reverse complement strand
CGACGAATATATAAATAGAAAATAAATATTAAATTGCATTTTCTTTTGAGTTGCCAACATCCAAACGAGCCACCTAGGTTGAAACGCTCTCTACAATTCGCCTGAGCCACGAGGAGGTTTTAAATTGCTCAGCAAAGATAGAGGAATTAAATACATTATACATAAATACAGTTTTGATTATCGTATTATTCATCAATTTCTCTGGCAACATAGGAAATGAACGAAGAATTCGATGTTCAAATGGAGAGTTTTTTGATCGCAGATATTATTATTAGATGGTTTTTTGTTGGGATTCGGTCAAGATAAATTTAAAAAAAAGGAGATTTTATTAAAATTATCTTCCAACGTTTCGGCTTACATTGTAAGCCATCTTCAGGCTAGAGAAACCTCAGTCATGAAAATGTGAACTTAGAGACAGGACGTTCCATCTCGCCTTCATGATAGCCCTGAAGATGGCTTACAATGTAAGCCGAAACGTCGGCAAATCATTTTCAAAAAAATCACTTTTTTTTTAAATTTGTATTTTTTTGGATCTACTTGGATTATCTGGATAAGAGAATTTTATGTTTTCTCTGTTTTAAATTTCGTAAAGCCACAGCGCGAAAAGACAAAGTGACAATTGAGTATAAAATTATATATAAACTCCACATTTGTATGAGCTTGGTTAATTTTACATGAGAAAAAAATTGAGTTAATAAAGAGGATGTGGTATGTGGGTGTCGATCACAGGAGTAAGAAAATCTTAGACTAAAATGCCGAAAGTTTCAGAATATTTAATTCCTTCTTCAGAAGAGGTAGTCAATTACTAAAATGACTAGTCTGAGATAAAAAATAAATAATTTTAGCTGAAAAAAAATAAATATTACTAAGAAAGTGCACTATAATACAATTATTTAAAAATACACGTCAGGCTGGCAACTATTGCTGCTATTCAAAAATCTAGGCTAGACCCCAGATTCATAAATCTAGTCTGGCCTTACGATTTATCAATTAATGGACTACGATTAATCAATTAATGGACTACGATTAATCAATTAATGAACTACGATTAATGTTTTTGCAAAACAAATAATTATCAACAGTTGCCTTATCGACTCTATTTGAAAACCAATGATGACATCCTAATTAAGGGTTGAAACTAGAGAAAAAAAATGTTTGTTCCTGACATTTTTTGGATCACTTAACAATTAAAATAATGTTTACTGCCTTAATAGTTCACAAAATATGTAGTTCTCAACTATACATAGCTCAAACTACAATTATTTATCTCATGTGAATGATGTCATTGGTCACCTTCTCTTCTCATGTGATGGTGATTGAATGTTATTTTTATTTTTAATTGTAATTAAATTACAAAATGTTTTTATTTCAACAGAATTTAATAAATAAATAAAAGTTAAAAAAATAAATACTTCTAGACCAAATGATCTTTTTATTTTATTTTGAATGGTGAAATATTATTCATCATTGTGTATGGCAGTGACTTATAGAGTATGAAATTTGGAAATATATTAAATAATCTTCTGAGTTAAGAAAAAAAAAGAAGCAAAATAAAGTTTGAATCAGTCGCGCATTACTCCTTACTCTCTTTAATGAACTAAACCTATTTGAATAATAAAAAGTTTCATAGACTTCTAAAAGGTAATTAGAGTGTTACCTTATTTTATTTTATCCAAGTTTTAAAAGTATCTTTAAATAGGTTTTAGCGAAATTCCTGTAGAGAAATCAAGCCATTCAAGTTGGTACCATGACTCTTGAAAAATCGTCAACTTCACTGAGCTTAAAGAGTATGGTATGTTAAAATACCATTATGGTACGTGTATACATATATTATATACATACTTATATATGTCTGCAAGCGTTTGTAAGTTTAAAAATAATGGATTAAATTCGAGAAAGAAACAAAATTTCCTTTTGCAAATCTTTGAATGAGTTGATAGCTGAAATTGGTCGAGGAGGAGGGGGATTTAATGGGAGTACAAAATTTTAAACTTCATTATTATCAGCATCAATAAAAAATTGTATGGGACAAAATTGTTGTAAAATTTGGTTTTAAAACTTTGATATTCAATATCTTTCGCACAAACGCATATTGAGAAAGATGCTCAAGATAAGACAAAAAAAATTTGAATAAGGGGGAGACAAAATATTTTAATCGTATTATCTTCGTTGTTATTCTACTTATGAAAAATTTTAAATAATATAATAGGTTTAAAATATAATTTTTCTAACTTTCAAGTTTAACAACATTTTTAGGACAAACGCTTACTAAAAAAGAAATTTACGAATGAAACTACGATGGTTTAAGGCTTTGCCCTCATTCATCCCTGCCAGTCTGAAAGAAATTTTAGTGATCACCCCTTTGCAGTCACTGTTCTCTCCGAATTGTAAATTTAATTCCCTCTCTGTATAATCCAAGGAGATTTGCCATGTTTCCTGTTAAGAAACATATGGCAAATATCCTTGGATTACACAGCTTATACATGATGGACTTTTCTTTCAACGTGGTAATTGTACAACTCTTTGGTAGAGAATTTACAGCAACCAAAGAAAGTGTCATTTGTATGCGACGATCCTAGTTAATCAACGGCAAACATAGTGATTATTTTTTTAGGATGCATTCTGGTAGGGTACCCTTCAAAATTTCATTGAGAAAACAGATACACACACAGACAAGGACATAAACCAAAACAACCTTTGAGATACTCTTGAAAAAGACCAAATTTTCAATCTAATTTTTTTTCTTTTACCACCGACAGCTAAACTTTCATTTTCTTAACTATTCACAATGGAAGTGCAGTGGGGATGATAAAAATGTGCAAATACGGTAAACAACTTATTTCAGGTTGATATTTTGAGAAAGCTAAGACATAATAATTACATAACCCCATGTACCTTATTAAAAGCAGATACATAGCTTGACTCTGACATTTATTACAACTTTCCTAGAAGTGGACGGTTTAACATTTGATATTGTGTCAAAAGAGAATCTCCTAGAAAGCATTGTAGAATAAATAAGAATAGGTTAGATAAACAAAATAACAATCAGCATTTATTATTTTAAAATAAATGAAAAAAGAGTTCATTCAGATTTTCCATTGTTACAATGGATTCCTATGCTTTTGTCTCATTTTTTAACACATATAAAACTTTAAATAAGTAACTCACGACAGTAAATGACTATAACAGATTTTTCTCTAATTACTTTGGTGATGAGTAAGAAGGAGACTACAATAAAACAATAAGTAAACAATTCGACATAAAAATAACAATAATAAAAGGTAACAGAGGTAATTAATTAACAAGTATTTCTTGAGACGAAGTGTTGTGTTTGGTAACTAGATGCTGCTTCAGGTTGGATGTCTGCACTGCCCGGTAGTCACAGTGCGGACAGGCCAAGGGCTTCTCCCCCGTGTGCTTGGCCATCATGTGCAACTTGAGCGTGGACTGCTGGACCGTCCTGAACTCGCAGACCGTGCAGGCTAGCGGCTTCTCGGGCGAGTGCTTCGAGATGATGTGGAACTTGAGCGTGGAGGTCTGGACCGTGCGGTACTCGCACTGCGGACAGGAGAGGGGCTTCTCTGCGGTGTGCTTGGACATTACGTGCCTCTTGAGGTCGCGCGCGGCTGCCGCCCTGTACCCGCACGACGGGCAGGAGAACGGCCTCTCCCCCACGTGCTTCGACAGGACGTGCTGCTTCAGGTGCGTCGAGCTGATGGACTTGTACTCGCACAAGTCGCAGGAGCGAGGCTTCTCCCCCGTGTGCTTGGCCATCACGTGGTACTTGAGGTTCCCCGTCTTGGAGGTCCTGTACTCGCAGTGGGGGCACGCGAGGTTCTTCTCCCCGGTGTGCTTGGTCATGTGCTCCTTCAGGTGTCCGGCGGTCACCGTCCTGAACTCGCACTCCGTGCACTGGAACGGCTTGAGGCTCGTGTGCTTCGACATTATGTGCTCCTTGAGGTGTTCGGGCTTGACGGTCCTGTACTCGCAGTAGGTGCAGCCGTGCGGCTTGTCGTCCGTGTGCTTGGCGAGGATGTGTCTCCTCAGATTGATCGGCCTGACGGCACGGTACGTGCAGTGAGTGCAGTGCAGGGGCTTCTCGTCGGTGTGCTTTGAGATCACGTGGTTCTTGAGATTCTCCTGTCTGACGGCACTGTAGTCGCACTGGCTGCATACGAAAGGCCTCTCCCCCGTGTGCCTGGATTTGATGTGGACCTCCAGGTAGCCGTAGCGTATCGTCTTGAAGTCGCACAGTGTGCAGGCGAACGGCTTGTTCTCGGTGTGTTTCGCCATCACGTGATACTTGAGGTTCCCCGACTTGTCCGTCGAGTACTCACAGTGAGGACAGGGGTAGAGCTTGTTCTCCGACAGCCTGATCCGAGGAACTCTCATGTCTATCAAGTGATGTATGCTGCCATTCAGGGAGGTGTTTTCCAATGACGCCGAGTTACCTGAAATACAGAACAATAATAAACATATTTGGATTGTTTAAGAACCTTCTGTAAAATAACAACAAAGAAACAGTTCACAATACATCCATGTTTGAAGAAAAGTAACCAATTAAAAAAAAATTAAATAATATATTTACTTTGTACAAAAAATCATTAGCGGCTCATTACTATAATGTAATTCTTATACGAAAATAAAGAATAAAAAGAGTTCAAATGGAAAACTTTTTCAATACCATGATTATATCTAAATATAGTAATGATAATAATACTTTAAATAAGTTGCTGCAAAGACTGGCTAAATTCATAATCTTAAAAACACTGGTTATGCCTCACCAGGACTACTCCCAGATGTTCATCGTAGCTGACGTCCAAAATAAATATCGACGATTACGTAGGCACACACCTACGGGAAACAGGGTCGTTATTGGCAGGCTTACGTAAAAGATTCCCCTCACTAAAGCGCAACGGACTGAATGAGGCAACAGTAAAAAAAAAAAATAAATAAAATAAAAGAATCGTAATATCTTCGTTGTTATTTGAGTTAAGAAAAAAAATGTAAGAAAATAACAAGTAAAAGACTCTTCGCTCCTCACAGACGAAGAGCGAGAGATCCCCGAAAATTTTACTATTCGTGATTTTTTTTTTCTTTTTGTGGGTTCACTGCGCTCAATATACCACCTTTTCTTGATTACTATATATCGCAGTCGCGAGTGATTCATGTTTTACATATACTTTATACATATATATATATATATTGTGGCTTGTTTCAAGAATATTGGGTGACTGATATATTACATATATGTATTTATAATGAATTGAATGTTCTTATGATCATGTAATTATAGTTTGGATAATTCCATCACTTTTACCAATGGTCTTGTGGCTAGGAGTGAGCAAACCTTGTATAACTGATACAGTTCGATAGACGAAGTCCTGTGTTCGAATAAATATANTATATATATATTCAGTGTACACACACACAGAAGCCACCTATGCGCCAGTATGATAATAACTTGAAAGTACGTCATTTTTGCTTATGATACTTCCTATGTAAGAGACAGTGTTACATAAAAAAATTAGGTTTGAATAATTATTTTCAAAAGCTGTCAAAACTTTAAAAGCATGGAGAATAAAAGTGAGACATACACTAGCCCAAAACAAGATTAAAGTCAAATGAATGCCAGATGGACGAATCAAATTAGCCAACTGGAATATCGCCAATGTTTATTTTAAAAGAACATAACTAAGACCACTTATTAATCAAGCACTTTCACATTTCCTACGCCTATTCAACACGAAACAGAACAGTAATGCGTTGGCAAACACAGACCTGCAAGAGATTATTCAGTTTATAGGACACTGTGTAGGAAGAGGACTGCAATGATTGAGGAGTAAGGTATCATGTCAACGCTCGAAGGATAAGATGGCGAAGGGTGGAGAGTGTTCATTTCAGTCCAATAATTTACTTCACCAAATTGAATTGTAGATAGAAGAATACGAGTTCAAATTTCTACGTTCAGTGAAACAATCACGTCTTGTCAATATAGCCAACAAGTCTGAGCATAATATAAAAAAATTGTTAAGTAAAGTTAAGGTTTTATATTTCACTAAGTTTCGAATAGGGAGTGGCTTACGAACGTGACAGAGCTTAAGACCTGTCAAGCCACTGAGGACATAGAACTCATGCTAGACACCTGCGATGGCTGAGGGCGGGCAAATCGACTACATACAATAGCTGATAAACAGAGGGCCAAACATAGGGAAGAAAACGGCGACAAATGGTATGCCTTAGATCCCTAATCGCAGGAACATGGCATGGAGATCACTATTCTCGGCAGGAGTGGCAAGGAGCCAGCTAGTCTAGTAGTCCTAGTAACGCAAGTAGTATGGGGTGAGGCTGAAAGGGGGGACAGTAAATCTTCTTCTTGGGAAGCCTCAAGAGAGTTTTCTCTGAAGAGTGCAGCTCAGTTTCAGGCGAAATCATGGTGATGACCAACGCATCAGTTTTATCTCGTAATACGATACGAGATTAGGATAGCCTACCTAGTTAGCGTAACTGAGAGGGAGGGAGGTGAAGTATTCACTAGGTATCTGTAACAGTTCACAGCGATTGTGAGGAACATCTAGGAACAGACTAGGCACTCAAGCGAATAATTCAGTTCTCATAGCGAATTTCCGAAGGGATGCACTATTTAGACTTGTCTCATGACAGATTATTCTAGTTACTTTTATTTTCTCCGAATCCATATGTTAGACATAAAAAGTAAATCGTCTTTTGTGGGGTGAGGGGGGGGGGGGGGTTAATTCGTGAGAATCTAAAACTTAAAACCGTATTATCTTCGTTAATATTAGCGTTACGACAAAAACTTAGTGAACAAAATAGGAATAAAATGTATTGAATTCACTTATTTATGTTTCATAAATTAGTAAGAGAAGAAATAAAATAAAATATACTCCATATAAATATTATTTTTGTGTAAATAATCTAAAGGGTTATTATTATTTCTACCACCAATGAATATAGAACTCTCATACCTTATATTCTCCGTCTTCATTGGTTTCTGTACATCCTCTCCCGTTGGCCAACGGGAGAGGAGGTACAGAAACCAATGAAGACGGAGAATATAAGGTATGAGAATTATTTTTGTGGTATATAATCCCACGTAAATTATAACAATTTTTAGTGCAAGGGAACAGAATAAAAAATCTAACTGTCCCAGCCAGGACTCGAACCTGGATCTCCTGCTATCCGGGCCGGTATTTTATAACTTATCAGACTTGTCCCGGTAGCATAAGTGGAAAATGCACCGGCCCGGGTAGCAGGAGGTCCAGGTTCGAGTCCTGGATGGGACAGTTAGATTTTTTATTCTGTTCCCTTGCACTAAAAATTGTTATACTTCACATAATTCATGTGGATGAGGCAAGAGTTCGAACCCATGAAGCTCTTTAAACTATTCTTGGACTCGACAGGAAGTCTGAGAACGAGCATTATCTTGTAGGAATAAAACTCCTTTTGGGTGTTTTGGAAGTAGAGCTCTTAATTCAAAGGGCATCCATCAGGAACAAATTCGTGATGATAACATATTCATAATTCCAAAGCATGAATGTTTCTTTTTTTCAAATTGCCCCCTTGCAGCAACCAGAAAAACAGTTTTCTCTCGATCTAGACATTGGCCCCGGGTATTCGGATTTCCTAAGTAAACCCATTTTTCATCATAGGAGGCAATCTTACGGTAAAATCTCATAACAGAAAGGGTTTTTCAATATATTTTAAAAATTTATAACTCCATAGCCGATTGCTGAGAAGTTGGTGAGTGACCAGTCTTAACAAAAACATAGACAGGATACTACGGAAGAGACAAACAATGATTACAGCTTGTAGGAGCAGGAGTAAATATAGGCACAGCACAAATCAAGGAAGATGCAGGGATCCTTCCACCTGAATATCAGATAAGTAAGACATCAAGCCCTTTGACAATATGGTAATGGTAAGTACGTGAATACTACTAAGTGGTCTTTTAATGTTTTTATTATTATAATTATTGTTAACGCGGCGCTACAAAACGATGTCGTGTCTAGGCCTTCTCAATGAGCAGCCATTGAGTGCTGCTCCCATTCTGTTGCGGACAGCCAGGACGCCACGTCACCGGTCACACTGTCTATCTAGCTCCGCCTTGGTCGACGGACTCTTCTCTTTCCGTGGATAGTCCTTTTGAGCAGTCTCTGTGGGATGCCTCCCTCGTCCATGCTTGCTACATGCCCAACCTATCTGAGTCTGGCTCGCTTGATGATATCGGGCTTAACATAGAAATCGTAGACCTCCTACGCCGTCATTATTTATAGGTGAGAACTGATCCAAACATCCTTCTAAGGATCTTCCTCTCGAAGACTAGGATATTCTGGCATTCGAAGCTGATCCACTTCCACACCATACGTAAAAACTAAGCGTGTTATATAGGAGGACCTTTGTTCTTAATATACAGTAATATTGAAAGTTAGATTTTGACTTGCCTAAATAGACTATAGAGATTATCAATTGATAGAATAAAAATATGGCTGATGGATGTATTGTGACAAATGTGCATTAAAACTATAATTTGGAAAGTAATTTAGAAAACAGAAACATACTTACTGTCCACCTCGAGGCTGCATTCTACTGGGATGTACTGAGGAAAATTATCCTGTGGCTCAGCTGGAAGAAAATCCAAAAAGTTGAATTAGCCACAGACCCAAACTGTTGATTCAGAGATAGGGTAGTTGGCCTGTGACTACTAGCCAATAATGAAAAACACAGTCAACTGCCGTGCCTCAGAAGAGGATGGCAAATAAAAAAGAAATTATGTGCAGACCATAGTTTCAGTTAAACAATATAAACTGTTATGTAGGCAATAGAACTGCTATCAGCTGAAGCTCGATAGTAAATAAAAGTATAAAGCTTGTCATTTTCACGGATAGGAAACATAGAAAATCCTATATTAATGACAATAAATTTATAAGTGAATCTCTAGAATAAAGCCTTAGAATAGCAATTAAAAGGTAGAGAAAGTCAGAAAAAAATAAATATAATTTATGGCTGGCATAAGCATAAACCAAGCTAACTTCTCCAGTTTCTTTTAAAATGGACACATAAATTGAGCTTAATGATTAATTTAAAAAAAAATCATGTATACAGTAAAGTAATTAATGAAAAAAAAAAAAATGATAAACTTCTCAAAAAATTAAAATTGCTGAAGCTGACCCTAAGCCAAGCCTAGAGCTTAAATTTATACACCACAAAAATATATATTAGGAAAAATCATTTATACCTGCATTTTTTAATTGGCGTCATATCACAAAAAACAATAAAGTTAACAATATTTAATAGATAACAGTTTTTTAGTTCAGTTATTCTTTAAATCCCTCTTTGCATAAAAAATGTTGACATATTAAGGTCTACTGTAATATTAAAATAAATCTAATAGAAGAACCTATATGTCTCTTAAGTGAACCACTGAAAAATAAGCAGATATATATATANATATATATATATATATATATATATATATATATATATATGATGTGATGATGGGTTAAATACTTAGTAAAATGGTCTTTACTCATTTTTATTCGATTACATTTCATTACATAGGCCTTCATTCTTCGTCCTACTCATGATGATTACTAAGATATTGATGAATAATTAAATAATGAATTAATTAATTCCTAATAATTAATTCTAAATACGCCCTCCTAGCTATATGATCTAAGCCAAAAATAAATTTATTTGATAGTTTGCAATAAAATCTCTAACAAATCCTACATACAAAATCTGGCTTTTCTATTTTAGGAATAAGGAATCACTCCAAACTCTTGAACATGCATTCTTAATTAAATTCCTTAACAAGGTTTTTTTTCCAAATAAAAATTGTAGTTGATGAATTCGTATGTATTATTACATTTAAGGAGTGCACCTAAAAGAAAAAATAAAGCATCTTGAATCAGACAGGAAACAATGGGCTGCCTGCCAAAATCCTCATCTTCAACCTTTATAGTTGTTAATGTAAAAAATAAATGAGGTTATTATAGTATTAGTGAGGTGATAATTAGTGAGGTCTAAATAGTATTAGACCTACTCATATCTATGTCACACTACTGACAAAGATATATAAAATTAAAACTCAACTTATTCCAATTTTATTTTAAATTTATAGAATTGTTGTTCAATAAATTTGAAAAAAAAAAAGAAAAAAAAAAGAGCCTTGAAAACCCAAAAGTACAGTAACAATCAATTTATCACAAAAGTATCTGTCACTATTTGAACAGCCTTAAATTATATTGGAAGAAGAAAATAATGTGCATGGAATAGTTCAAAACGTACTTTACCAGATTGATTTTTAAAAATAATTCTAACAAAACATTTTAAAATTAAAAGTTAATTAGCAAGTAACCCAATTCCTCAACATTAATTTTACAAAACTGTCCCCAGGGAGATGTTAGTGGTTCTTGGAATAAGAGTAAGGGTAATTATACCCTGTACATATGTTTACTCAACATTTGCAGCAATAGGTCATATCTATTAGATAAAATGCAAACCATTTACTTTTAAGCTCCTTTCCCAGTAAAATTTTATTTTATAAATCTCATTCTCATTAGAGATACATCAAATAGGTCAAAATAATTTCTCCTACATTGCAAGTTTTCCTTACCTTTTCTTTAACAGCAAATGAAGGACAAGAAATTGAAACTAATAATAAAAATGTGATTTAGAAAAGTAATATTGGAAGTCCACTAGAAGTTCTCTATCCTTATCACAATTAAAGATTCAAACCCTTCTTAAGAAATACAAGAATAGATAGATATTTTTGGAATAGATATTCCAAAAAGTCAGTTTAAATAAATAATCAGGACGCAGATGGATATTGCCTTGGATGTAGCATAGAATTTCATATGCTAGAGAGGTTTGATAAATTTGAACCTTGAAAGCTAACTAAACTAAAACAAACTCTGAAGAAAGTAAGTGCTAACCTGTTAAAAAATTGGCACAGTCAACAGCCAAGCGTTTAAAGTACGTGACTATTATGTTGACCAATATGCCCGGTATGATATCCAGATCCAATAAATGAGAATATGTCTTTTGGCAAGTTTTATAAGTCAATAAATATATTCAAACTATTATGAAAACTATTATTTCAGCATGTTTTTTTCACTTTGAAAGAGTATTAAAAAAATATACTCTCACATCAAAATTTAAATTATTCATTTATTAGTCATAAGCAGAAAAGTGAAGTAAAACAAAGCATCTACTCACTTTTAGAAGTTGATGGGCTGTTCCAGTCATCAATCAATGTATCATCGCCCACACCTTTAAAATAAAAATAAAACACATTAGAACTTAAAGAACAGATATGAAACACTAGATTTTGGTAAAGTAATTATGTTCTGCCAATTTCAAAATAAAATTACAAAGAAAATGAAAGTCATCTAATTTCAGTAAAAAATTAATTAAAAAAAATTTCAAGATTATTAATAATTTATAATTATGATAATTAATAATCTGAGGGTCAGACCTACCGTCAAAGTTGCATTCTTAAATATTTTGCCTAATATTCATAAAAAATTTAGAATAGAATATATATAAATGTTAGAAAATAACTTTTACACTTAACATGTACCAAAACTTTTCGGTAACTCGAACAATAATGAAGATGTCGAAAATATTTTAATTTGATTCCCCCAAGCCCCCACTCCCACTATCAACAAATACCCATTTCATCAAATGGTTTGTAAAAAGAAGCTTATAAAGTGAATTAGGTTTCTATTTTTTTATTTTATAAATCATTTAAAGTAGAGACATTCCAATATATAGTGTATCAAAGAAATTTTTCAAAAGCAACATAATTTTACCAAAATGGATAGCTTCATTTCTCTGCAGTAACACCAAGTTAAAAACAGACTAAAAACATTTTTTAAAGCATTTTTAAACAATATTCAGTAAGTTCTAATACACCTTTTTTACTGTAATACCAGACCTTCCTTCAATCTTTTTTAATAGCAGATTTCCCCAAAGTTGAGTAACTCGAGCTATTCATGTGTATTCAACATAACATAATTTTTTTTCTTTCTAGTGGTACACGGGATATTTTATACATATAAAATTACACACACAAACACAAATGTGTGTGTTTGTGTAATATAGTGCCCATAATTTAAAAAACAAAACAAAAGTGATGCAGTATTTTAGTGCCTTCTACAACTTTCGATCATAAAATTGAAAAAAAATTATTAATCCCTTTTATATCAAAAGTGCTATGAAAATAGAAATTTAAGATGTAATAGGTATTAAATGTAATTTATAACATTTATGCTTCATAATTTCGTGTTTTTTGTTATTTCTTTGTTTTTTATTGATTGGTATATTAAGGCATATTTATTATTATTGCATTTTAGATTATAGCTTATTTCAAGAAATCGTTGGACATTAACTATGTTAGTGCTGAAATTAAGAAAGAAAAGAGGGGGTCAACAAATATATTAAATTAAAGAAATCTTTAATATATTTGTCATTTTAGTTTAAAAAAAAAAAAAAAAAACCCCCAAAGAAATTGGAGAAAAATGTTAATCTCTTCCACTTCCATTCCTTCTAGAATAATCTTAGCATGCATAACTCATGTCCACATTTCAGCACATATAATCAAATTAAAATTTCAAAATGGTTGAAAATGTTATTAAATATACCGTAGTTCATACATTATTGTCTTAACGTAGAACTCTTTTTTTGGCCAAATTACTTAATAAATCTAATTTATTTAATGATACTATTCTTTAATGGCACGAGGAATCTTCTTAGTTTAAAAAGACCAATTCTGCCCTTTTTTTTCTCCTGTTTTGATGTAAACTGAATAATGTAGAGGAAGTATTATTTATTAATACAATGTAAAAAATAAATGAGGTTATTATAGTATTAGTGAGGTGATAATTAGTGAGGTCTAAATAGTATTAGACCTACTCATATCTATGTCACACTACTGACAAAGATATATAAAATTAAAACTCAACTTATTCCAATTTTATTTTAAATTTATAGAATTGTTGTTCAATAAATTTGAAAAAAAAAAAGAAAAAAAAAAGAGCCTTGAAAACCCAAAAGTACAGTAACAATCAATTTATCACAAAAGTATCTGTCACTATTTGAACAGCCTTAAATTATATTGGAAGAAGAAAATAATGTGCATGGAATAGTTCAAAACGTACTTTACCAGATTGATTTTTAAAAATAATTCTAACAAAACATTTTAAAATTAAAAGTTAATTAGCAAGTAACCCAATTCCTCAACATTAATTTTACAAAACTGTCCCCAGGGAGATGTTAGTGGTTCTTGGAATAAGAGTAAGGGTAATTATACCCTGTACATATGTTTACTCAACATTTGCAGCAATAGGTCATATCTATTAGATAAAATGCAAACCATTTACTTTTAAGCTCCTTTCCCAGTAAAATTTTATTTTATAAATCTCATTCTCATTAGAGATACATCAAATAGGTCAAAATAATTTCTCCTACATTGCAAGTTTTCCTTACCTTTTCTTTAACAGCAAATGAAGGACAAGAAATTGAAACTAATAATAAAAATGTGATTTAGAAAAGTAATATTGGAAGTCCACTAGAAGTTCTCTATCCTTATCACAATTAAAGATTCAAACCCTTCTTAAGAAATACAAGAATAGATAGATATTTTTGGAATAGATATTCCAAAAAGTCAGTTTAAATAAATAATCAGGACGCAGATGGATATTGCCTTGGATGTAGCATAGAATTTCATATGCTAGAGAGGTTTGATAAATTTGAACCTTGAAAGCTAACTAAACTAAAACAAACTCTGAAGAAAGTAAGTGCTAACCTGTTNAAAAAAAAATATATTTTTATTATATTTATTTTCCTGTTTTAATTAAAATTTACTTAGCAAAAGATTAATCTAAAGCCTAACTCTCATGAGATATAAAATCAAAAAAATATTTTGGATCTGTCCTTCAAGGAGCCATTCACTAGCACATCAAAATTTGCACTGCTAACTCATGCCAACTTTGAATTAAATTAAAATTTCCAATTACAAATATTTTTTGTTAGAATAAGAACGAGAACTAACTTGTCAAATATCATTAAAAACATTTTTTTTTTTTTTTAAATCTTAACACTATTAGGTATCCCATTGATCTCCCATTTCCTTTTAACATAATCTATCTTAAGCATTCAACATCTATAATATATATGTACAGGAAAAGCAAACATTAAGTACATTTCATCATTAACCTTGATATAAATCTGATTAAATAACTAATTTCATATAATAAATAAGCTGGAGAAGCCAATGAGGCTGAAAGGTTAAACCGGAAAATCTGGCTCTGGACTATTCAAAATGTAAGCGAGGAGAAGAAAGCATAAATTAAAAATTTATGTCATTACATTATGAGGAATAAACAAAATTTTGTTAAAATTTTTATTTTGGAGGTCATAAATAAAATAAAACTATACAAAAGAATGAAGTGTTGGATTTTATACATACATTTTTAAGCAAACAATGAGCCTAAAATTCAATTTAACGAACCATGAACCAATGAATAATAATAACTAATTTATGAGACAAAATTCTAATTATTGCACGAAAACAAAATTATTTACAAATGCAAATAAATGATTGAGGCAAACAGGTTCAAAACATGTAAAATAAATAGCTGATGAAAATTTATAAGATTAGAATTATCGTTGGCATAAATAAATTACATTATAATTAAAATGATAAGATTTTCTATTAAAATTATATTCTAATTAATATAACATAATTTAATAATTAATTATATATGCAGAGAATAAGCTTGTTTGTTTGTTTTTAATGCCACTTTTCAGCATAACATGGGGATTTTTATTTTAACAATAACTTTATCACAGCAATTTATAAGTTACGAATTATTGCTTTTAGTCCCCTATAGTCCCCAGGGTATGGCAATACAAATAACTTATCCGTAATATTAAACATTATTGATAAGCATAATAATATGTGCAAATTAATGAAAACATAAAAGCATTAGAAGTAGAGGAAAAAAAAAAAAAAAAAAAAAAAAAAAAAAAAAAAAAAAAAAAAAAAAAAAA
>KZ807791.1:226433-237946 GCA_000696205.2 Oncopeltus fasciatus | reverse complement strand
GAAAAAGAGGAGGTTGATGTTTCTTGGACACCTATATAGAATGGACCAAAATAGACTTACTAAACAGATATTTGATTACTTCTGGAGAAAGAAAACCACAACAACATGGATTAAGGAAACAAAAACGGACATGGAAAGACTCAATATCTCAGAAGATCAACTGTTGGACAGAAATATATTTAGGAACACAGTGAATAATTTGGAAGGGATTCAAGCCGCACAAAGATCTAAGAAGACCGGAAGAGCCTGGACAGAAGAACAACGGAAGCAGGCCAGCGAACGCATGAAGGAGTATTGGACACAAAGGAAACTCCACACCAAGAAAAAGAAATGAAGTTGTAGCGTGATCCTAAGTGGTCAATTCGTTTTTAAAAAAAAAAAAAAAAAAAAAAAAAAAAAAAAAAAAAAAAAAAAAAATACTAATACTATCATATGCAATTTATTGGGAGAATAATAGAAGATAGCTGTTATACGAAAGACTTCCAATAAAAAAGATGTGAAGGTTGCTTATACTAGGAGGAGCTTGATTTAATAAAAGGATATTTACATATATATTAAGTATATTTATTATAAATATTGCTTTCAGAGACTTTAAAAAATGTCTTAGCATATTTTTAATGGATATCACAGAAAATATGAGATTACTTATGATTAAGTAATCATAAGTAAGCTTTTAAGATACAATGGCATGTTTGGTAGCTGTCATATGTGAAGCTTACTTAGTATGGTATAAAGTATATATAAAATGTAATATATTATTATTAATTTTTGTTGTTTCAATGTTAATATCATTGTTAGAGTGAAATTATGATTTTTACATAGTGTAAATAAATTTAAACAATTAACTAGGATAATTATTAAGGACAGTATAATTATTTCTTATAATTTGTAGAATAGACATTTCTCATAATTAGGGGTGTTAGGGCGTAATAACTCAGATGTTTATCGCCTAAACAAATGCATATATATCTATCTATCAACCTTCTTAGTTCATTTTTAAATATCATTTTTATTGCACACTCCTTCAGCCTTAATTAAATAATTTTTTAATCTTATCCATAATTAAATGTATCAAATCTAGTTAACCTGGAGTAGGTTACACCTAATTATGGATATTAATTCAGACTGGGCCAATTTTGGTTAACAATACTTCAACCATTGGGGCTAGTGGCTAATTATTCTGGATCGTGAAAGGAAATGGTGGATCACATGACTAAAGATTGCTCCGAATGTGTCAAACGTCTCATGTAATTGATTGTGAAAAATAAAAAAATAAATATTTTGTTGTATAATTGAAGCTATTTCTTTTTATCCTATAATTTTTTAGGGTGTTCCTCTTGTCCTGTGATTTCGGACTCGAGTCAATATTCAGTTCTCCACTTGTTTTACACATGTTTCATAAGCGATTGTGAATACGAAGTGGATTTTTCAGTACACCTACTAAATGTAGGAATTTCGCCAGTGCCGCTATTATTAGATAATTACGGAATGTGAACATCTCAAACGACTCATTACTTGTTATCTTTCTCGTCCTTCCATCTGCTCAGAAATAAATAATCATTTGCCATTTCATTTATTTGATTTTTTACTCTAGGTAAGGAAGCTAGATTGTTCATTTAAATTACTATGTCTTACTGGAATAACCTCTTTCTCTGTTCCCTCGATACCCCTCTGGCCAGGAATCCACATAAATGAATTGTCTCCTGTCTAAGATTGTTTTACTTACATCAAAAGTACACTTATCGTCTATCATTGATAACAATGATCATATAGTATAGTTTTTATTAGAGATTATCACTGCTCCTGCGAAGGACATTGCTTGGATAATTCTATCAGAAATTGACTGACTATTTCTGAAAAGTGAAAATGACGGTTTGCCAGTGTATTTCCACCAGATAAGCATACATCACACGAAATATATATTCATAAACGTTTTCAAGTTAATATACTTACACTGGCATGAATTGCGCTTTTTAAGGATTTTTTATATTTATTAATAATACTAATACTATACCAAGCAGGGTTTCGGAAGGGCCGCTCCTGTATTGAACAGATATTCAACCTGAAGTCAATACTCCGCCACAGAATGTTGAGTGGTAAGAAAATTGTGGTGTCATTTATAGACTTCAAGAAAGCCTTTGATTCGGTGGATAGAGAAACCTTGATTAAGATCATTAAAGAATTTGGAGTCAAAACAAAACTGGCAAATATTATCAAAGATACCTTAACAGATACAACATCTAAAGTGAAATTCTTAGGGAATTTGTCGCAACCGTTTGAAATCAAGACAGGTGTGAGGCAAGGTGATGGACTGTCACCACTCCTATTCAACTGCGTCTTAGAAAAGATTGTGAGAATATGGAACTCGGAACTTGAACGTCAAAAGATAACCCCNAAACATTTATATGGTGCCTCACTTTGTATGCCTCTGGCGTGATAATTGTTATTCTGTGTCCTTATATGCTTAAACATTTAGAAGCCCGAATGATAATAATAATAGTAATAGGAAAAGCATGTTAAGTAAATGTAAAGTTGTAGTAAAATATTTGTAAAAGCATCCAACCAGGGAGAGTAAAGCTGGGTATACGCTTAAGCGCGTATGAGGTGAAAATGGAATTTCAAAATCTTTTGTCTCTAAGGGCAACCTTAATCCTTTGTGGTTGGTCCTTTGTCGTCCAAGGACCAAATAGTTACGTACACTGACGGCTAAGGGTAGAGTGGGGGGAATTTTGCATGTGGCCCTATTGTTCTTCAGATCCATCAAGAAAAGCGATAGGTTGAACTGTCGATATGTGGACGTTAATCAGCTAATCTTATCCGCTGTGATCTACTCACCCGCTCGCGAAATCTTTTTCAGGAAGTATGGCTACAGGTAGACCTGCAGGTTATAAACAGAAAATGCGTCAGAAATGTATCTTACCCGTCCACATATCTACGGATTCCTTAACTCTCATGAAGAAATCTCACTAATTCAAAAGGAGAGTTTTTTTGACCGTAGATACTATTATTAGATGATTTTAGTTGGGGTTCGGTCAAGGTAGATCCATAAAGAAAAGCAAATTTTAAAAAAAGTGTATTTTAAAAAAAAGATTATTTAATGGCATTGCAAGCTATCTTCAGGATTGTAGAAATACAATGTCATGAGAATACAATAATAACTGACAATATTATAATACAGAATTACCATAATGTAATGTGATATCAAAAGTATGAATGTAGAAAAAAGAATAAACTAATAAAAACTGCCCTTTTAAAAGAATAAACTAATAAAAACTGCCCTCACTAAACATGTCTTTCATGAAGAACACACATTTGACTTCGAGAGCTTAACCACCCTTTCCACTGAACCCTACGATACGAATGGATTGTCAGGAAGAAAGGATGTATATCCTATGACAATAAAGAACTTATCTAAACTAATCTTTCTCTCATACACACACTCACACGCACACGTATTCTCTATCCCCCACCTACCCTCTCTCCACCCCCTTCACTCCCCACTCTCTCTCACACTCTCTCTCTCTCCCACCACCCTTAAATTTCCATGCTTGTTAGTAGTTTGCCCAGGTGTTACGCCATCGACAGACTCACATGCTCTGACATTGATTGAAACCTTTGAATAAGGGCATCATTAAATGAGAATTAACTACTGCCATGACCTAAAATCCTAAATGTACAGTAAAGTCCTAAAGGTATCCTAAAGCTTATGCCCTTAAGGATGGCATTTGGCCAATCGAAAGGGTGGGTGGTGGGGGATCGTGGTCAACCATCTTAGTTCATTTTTAAATATCATTTTTATTGCACACTCTAGTAAAAAATTAGTAAATAGTAGAATATAAATTATTGATAAATCAATTCTGTTAAGCCTTTTTCACTTATTGTAATAGAGTATAAATGTTCTGATTCTATTCACAAGATAACATTATAAAATATAAAAATCAATAAGATTCTGAAAGACATTATTATAAATCCATAAAACCATAGAAATAGTTATCAAATAAAAAAAGTACACATTATTAAGAGCTTAATTTATTTAACCTCTTCTCACACTTCATATTTTGAATTTTGAATATTTATGGTAAAAAAAAAAGAAAAAAAAGAAAAAAAGAAATCCTATATGGTATGTGATAATGAATTTATATTTAAATAAGATTAGAGCGGAAAATAAAACAAAAAAGAAGTTTGTTTATTGTCAAACTTCCTTTCTCAAGTATAGATTTTTGTGATTTTCATTTTTCAACAAAGAATAAATATATAATATTCTGAAACAATTTTTTTTGGCGTAAAAAAGAAAAGAAAAACTGCTTCAATTTTTTTTTTCCGCTTGGAAAGTCTAGATTTGCGTGGCTATTGTTTTGCGTCTCGGAGCAAAAATTTTTTCTCACCCCAATTAGAGCATACAGTATGGCGGACAGTCCGGCTGTAGATTTTCCGGTCGAGGGGAGGTTATATCTTGGTTTTAATTAAATCTCAGCTGGTACACTCTCTCTCTGGCGAAGTCGTCCTCGGCTTCCGGCCTCGGTGGTCCAGAGGAGTGACCATCTGTCACTTAGGAAGTGGTGGCTTTGAGGGGGGCGACTGTAGGCCCCTCTCTTCCTCTCCCACCCCTACAGTCTCACCCCTTCCATGGGTCATGGAAATCATGAATTTCTCTATTTCAATTTTAAATATATAAATAAATTTCAAAACAGTATTTGGGAAAATAAAATAAAAACAGGGCCGGTATGCTAAACCATTGCACCACCGGGACGAGCTAGATAACTATTTCCCACCTAAATGACGAGAGTCGACAAACAGCTTGACAATGTCCAGGTTCGAGTCCTGGCTGGGACAGATACATTTTTGTATAATATTTCCTCTCATTAATTGTTTAAAATTTACGTGGGATAATATACCACAACCAAATAAATATTTATAAAGAGAAATTAAAAAAGTAAATGCCAAGAGTCGACAAATAGCTTGACAATGTCAGCTCCTTCGAGTTTAAGACGATGTATTCGTCTTTATCGTGGGTTAGGCTCTCGTTATTGAGGTGGGAATTTAATAAGTTATCTAGCTCGTTCCGGTGGTGTAATGGTTTAGCATACCGGCCCGGATAGCAGGAGGTCCAGGTTCGAGTCCTGGCTGGGACAGATAGATTTTTTAAATTCTATTCCCTCTCATTAATTGTATAAAATAAAAACTTTTCAGCATGGTATCCCATGAAGACTTCTAACTCTGAAACTAGCTATCCTTCCACACCGAGGAAGTTCTTTTCCCTGTAGAGGAGAAGGAGACGGGAGGTGATTTGAAGCAAGTCTCCTTTGAGTTGGTTGGGTAAAGTGGTTACTTTGGAGAATAACTTTTCTTTCATATGGCCCTACAAAATATAATAAAGAGGGGTAAGGTCATGAAATTGATGCCTTTCCACCTAATTCCAAAACCATATTGAATTGCATTCAAGGCTGCCTTAAAAGATTAATGATCTTCTTAGGTTTAAGAAATAAGTAACTGACATGATTAAAAAAAAAAGAAGATTTTATGAAGATTTATTTTATCCTTCCTTTATGTACGCTTACACATTCTTGTTTGTTGAAACTACTTGTTTCGGTGATAATGGAGAGGAATATCATCAAGGAGTACCGAAATCTGATCTTATATAAATTTGTGTAAGTCGGATAAAAAGTATGTGCCTACATTTGTTTTATCCGTAGGACACCACATTAAACATTGGCAGACCGACGGTGCTGTCCGTCAGCTTGTCATGTCAGTTTGGGAATTTGTCTGTCTCAGTTGTGCCAGTTCAGCAACCCTCCGCCACAAGATAATTGGAATTGTTCCTGGTCTTGCTGAATGGAAGGACTTGATTTAAGAAGGTGATCTTTTCCAGGTTTTTTTATAAAATTCCGTAGGTATATTTATCGTGCGTTCCTTGGAAAAATCTTGGTTATGGAACCCGGAATATCCATATACACATATAATTTTATAAAGAATATATAATTAATCTATTGTAGAAACCAATATAAAAATCATTTAAGTTGCAGTTAATTATCCTAAAATAAAAGGATGTGATATATTATGTAAAAATAGAGTTTCTTAAGTTATTTTATAAGTTTATAGGTCGCATATAATTCTTTTATTTTTTCTTACATTGATGTGCAAAATACAGAGATGGAGAGGAAGGCCGTAGCTCTTCTTTGAGGAGCATTTTGACTTAGAGGAACATTTCAAAGATAAGTGGAAGCCCAATAATTTAAAGTCATTTACAACGTCCTACTCTCCACCGCCTGCTCACAAGAGCCTCTATTGTCCTGTCAGCATTCAAAATCAAACCAAGAGATTCGGCTGGAGTTCAGGATAGGTCCTTTGCGTACCTCTCATTGACCCCTCCAAGAAGCCACCTGGAGCCTCGCGCATTGTCCAGGACGAAGGCTTCCTCTGAGGCGAAATCCGAGGCCTTTGTCCCGGCGGGCAGGTTGATTGTGGATCGCCGGACAGATCATTGTCCTCCATCCAAAGTCAATTAGCACCCAGGAGAAGTTTGGCGCGCGGAGGCTGGGATTCTTGAGTGGAGGGAAGCCCCGCCTGCCTCTGACGTGATGTCCTCTCGGATGGTTAACCGCAAAAGTTGCTGGAGTGTTCCAGCATGGTTCCGAAGGAATCCATTGACAATATCCTTAGAGGAAACAAGTGCCGGTACTGATTAAAGCACTTCAAGCATCAATAGGATCTTCTCACAAATTGCCCAACATGGAATGCAAACCTTAATTGATCAATAAATTCAATTTTAGCAAATTTTGAAACTAAAGAGATTCTTCCATTTTCTTGGGAGACTTGTCTTTCAATACTTTATAAGTGATTTTCATCAAAACACGAAATAGATATCCAAATATATATTTATTTATCACAACATAAAATTAGATCTAATAAGGAGATACTCAGATATTCTCCACCTTTAATATATTTTTCACTGCACCATTTTATATGGTCGTCATGGATTCCCGAACAAACAAAAAAAGTAAAACAAACCTAACATTATAAAATACTTTTTAACATGATGACAAAAAACTTACTCCAAAGGGTAAACTTATAAGTAAAAAACATTGACAAAGAAAAGATTTATAATAGTAAAAACTTGTAATAATTTTTTAATTGAAACTTTAATTATAATTGACAGTGGTTGAAGTGGTCGACACACATTTGAGTATATTTTGTCACTGTTAAAAAATATTTCTTTTATATTTTAAATATGTTAAAAAATATATGTTTATTATAGGGGTTCGGTCAAGGTAGATCCAAAGATATAAAAATTTTAAAAAATGTGTATTTTTTAAATTATACGCTAACGATTCTGCTTGCATTGTAAGCCATCTTTATCCTCTCTCGATTTGAATATCTTTTTAGTTTTTCCATACAAAATCTGGCATATTGCTTTTAAAGACAAGACGGAAAATAGAGTTCGTTAATTGTTTATATATATAGATATATAATATAGATAGAGAAGCAAGTAGAGTTGCTAAAATAGGCTTCAAAAATTTCATTTTATAAGTAAAAGGTGCTTTCCTAATATTTACATTTTATAACATAAAAAAAAAAAAATATATTTTATAAAGGAAAATTTAAGTATGTTATTTAGATAGTTAGCTGCCTTCTCCCCCTCCCGAATATACAAAATAAATTCAATATATGTGTGACTTTTTGGTCATTTTAAGGGGCTTTGTGTCCAGGGAGAGAGAGAAGGGTAACAGAGAATCAAATTAAATTATCGTCGATATCTTTGTAATTATTAGTTTTATGAAAATAATTAAGAAACATAACAGATGCAAATTTTAATTTTCTATCAATATTTTTAAGAAATTTTTTACAAAATAAGCACGTAAAATGAATATTTGAGTGCCTCACTTTTACTTTTACTATTCTTACACGTTTATATAGTTTATTTATATCTACATTAATGTAAGATAGAAAATCTGAACAGTTAACGCAGCTATTGCGCGAAGGAATGCATTAGTTCAAATTCAACTTCGATTTTGAAAAATTCCCTTAGTTTACACAGCTCCTGCGTGCGGACTTTTTGAATTACATTAGAAAAATTATTAACCATATTTTTAGTTTTTCACAAAAGAAGTATTTTTAGCCATTCTTAAGAAAGAACAATAATCATAGAACATTTCATTGATGTTTTGGTAAAAAAATTAAAGTAGAGTAGAAAAGGTTAAAATATTTATTTCTAGAAATTTAAATAGTCATTAGAATTCGGAACACTATTTCATTAAATGCGCAAAAACCACATACATAATATCGATAAATATATATTTGAATACATCATATGATACAATAATAAATAATATCCCTTTTAGAAGAAACATACGTATCACACAATCCAATAGAAAAATTAAACTCATACTACAAATACATGATATAGAATATATATTCCACAAATCTAAATGTGTATTTGGTTTTATATTATTAATTATTTAAAGGTTTACAAAATACTTAAGTATCCCAAACGTTATGAATGGTATAACGGCCTTATTTTGAAACCTGCGAAATTTATTTCATTGAGGATTTATACCAAATTAATCACATTTAGCAGGTAAACTCCGTCAATATAAATTATTCAGAATATATACAATTTTAAAGTATATACAGCAAATACTGTATTGATAGGATTGAACATATATAAATATCTTATTGAATTTCCATCATTATTAATGAACACAGACATAAACATAATATTTTGGAAATTTCTTTAAATAAATATAAGATATTCTTTATTTTATTTTTATAAGGTAAAAGTCTAGATAACTCTCTTTCTCACACTCCTCGCATAGATACTAACCTGATAATGAATATTTTTTAATGTGAATGAAAGCAATTGTATCTCTTGTATGAATATGTATGAGTCCTTAAATAACCAAATTCCTTAGGATATTGTATTTCATTATATTATTGTATTTTTTTATGTTAACTGTCTATATTTATAATATTTAAATAAGATTTAAAAATTGTTTTAATAGTTATATTCTTACAATAGTTTTAATTTATAGTTTATTTTAATGTTTGTAGATTTTTTTATATGATAGATATAAGATATATTTATGTACTGTATTAATGCGTCAAATAAAATAATTTTGTACTATTTTGTTATAGGTGACTCCATTCCGAAGATGGAATAACTGATTCTGAAAGCGCTTAGTAACTAGAGAAAACTATATTTAAAATATGTATTATTTATTATTGATAACCCTAACAAGGTAACCTCTTCTTTCAGATCGTTCTCAGAGGAAGATACAAATTTTTTCCGTAGAAAATTGAATACATGTCTGAGTGACTAATAATTTTAAGAGAGAAATATTATGGAACTACAGCTTCATAGCATAAAACATTATGGGATACAACATTTTTTGTTATTAATAAGAACTTTATTAGTTATTACATTATTGTTATTTCTTTTCTTAATTCGTTGATTACAAACAATGACTTTATTCGCGCAGGAACAGCTGTCAAAACGTAAAGAAAAAACTCATGAAGTAACAGTTATTTCTAGCTATTGATTCATAAAAATATTTGTAAATTAAAAAAAAAAACGTAACTAAGTGCACTTTGTAATGGGTTGGTACGGTACGATAATAGTATAAATAAATAGTTTAATTGGCATGTACTTTGTTTGGTGGAGAAGATACCCAATGGAAGTACCCCTAAATTAATATTTAAAATTGTTTTTGTTTTTTTATTGTTATTAGGAAGTGTTGGCAATGAGGAGGTCACGCGGTCATTTTCTATTCAGGCGACGTGGTGGGTTATCAGGATGGGTAACACTAGATAGAGTTTGGGCTAAAGGATTGGGATGCATGGAAAGGTCAGAGTGGAATTTATTAAAACGGGTTGTGATAACGTCTTTTACAAAAGGGGTTTCAAGGTCATTGTGGAGTAAGGAGTTTGTGATACAATAGATAATAGACTATGATTCTGAGGAGTTCGACTAGATCTCCAGATAGGTCTCAGCAACAATAGATAATAAACAAATAATATGTGACTATCATACCTTTTATTATACGTCTTCATTGGTTTCTGCAAACCATCTTCTGTTGGCGAACGCTTTCAGACATTATCCATCTTCATGGCCGAATGCATGTGTTCACTGTCACTGTCTGTTCCATTATATCTCTGTGAAAGTCTATTTTCATTAGTTTGACATGGATGGTCTTTATAGCAGAATATCAACAAAACAGAAATTTTATTATTAAAACCAATTAATTAATTAAATGGCTGATTACTTATGTTCATATGAGGATTACTTAATTTTCTCTCATTGACTTGGATACAGACAGTGACAGTGAACACATGTATTCGGCCATGAAGATGGACAATGTCCGAAAGCGCTCGCCAACAGAAGATGGTCTGCAGAAACTAATGAAGTCGTATAATAGAAGGTATGATAGTTCTATATTCATTGGTAGTGATAATAACCCTTTAAATAATATGTGTATTATTATTATTATATAATAGTCAAGCACTTTGTTCTGCAACTTTTTTATGAAGTGTGTATATTAATTAGGGCATTTATGAAAAAAAAAAAAGAAAGTGAAATCCACTTCATTCTAACATTTAACCTTCCCTTATTGGTAGGCGCAGAGAAAACCCTACCATCTACTTTAACTTTCCTTCTCATTGTGTCTTTTGAAACAAAATCAAACTTATTTTTCCCCACCATTAACGAAACAAATACGCTTAGGAATACTGCTAAGTTCATAGAGCCCCAGCTAACGACGTCTAATGTAGGTCAGAAGAACACTGATAAGAGACTCCCTTGAGGGGGAGGGAGGGAGGGCCAAATGGCGCTGGCTGGAGATGGGGTGGGAGTGGAGCAGGAGGGGTGGTTGCTGGATGGGGGAAGTGCACCCTGAATGCAGCGTTCAGACAGGTCCTGCACTCTGTGATCTACTGCCTGAACCAATCACCTTCCCGCCAATACTGCACCCCGCCACCACGCCTCCTCCACATTTCCAGGACATACATAAACTGCAAATCAGATTACATTTTTGTTATTCTTTTTTTTTTATTTTTCGAGATTACTATGATTTCATTCGTGCAAGAACAGCTGTGTCAAAGCGTGAAGAAAAAACAATACTGATGAAGTAACAGTTATTTTTAGCTATTGATTCACAAAAATATTTCTAAATTAATTTTAAAAAATATAACTAACTAAAAATTATAATTAAGTTGAAATTGTGTGTAAGATACTAGCGTCATAAGCTGACGTCATGTCAAAATTTGCGAAAAATCCATCGTAAAACGAAAAACACTTCTAAAAGACTGATAATCTCCTATATGGACGAAAGTACTAAGGGTGTATATCTCATAAAATATAATGCAAGCTTATTCCTCCAAATGGACGCGAAACAGAAAATCAACTCTGCGGAAATTAAATTAAAAAATTGTATTGCACCATAAAATAGAATAAATATTATGTTTAATGTTACCACGCTGAACTACTAATCATACTGGTTAATATATTAATATATATATAT
>KZ807791.1:97424-124022 GCA_000696205.2 Oncopeltus fasciatus | reverse complement strand
AGATAACTCATTAAATTCCCCGCACTCGTATCGGGAGTCTACACCTCCAATTAAGACGAATACATCGTCTTATGCTCGAAGGAGCTGACATTGTCAAGCTATTTATTAGACTCTCATTATTTTACTTTTAAATTTTTTATTTTATAAATATTACTTTTTTTGTGGAATATAATCCTACGTAAATTTTTACAATTTTTAGTACAAGGAAACAGACTAGGACAGTTAGATTTTTTATTCTGTTCCCTTACACTAAAAATTGTTCTAATTTATAGATTTTAAGACATGTTTTGTCTTATGGTAGTAATTTGTCCATCAATAAATTTGCTTCTTCAGGCCATTTTCCGTATTTCAGTAGTGCCTTTCCTGTTAGTTCTGTCCTGTAGTCAGTAAGTATATTAAATAGCTTGGTTTCTTGATAAAATTATATGTAAGGGTTGAGCTCTGTCTTCCTCCGATCGGGTTTGAGCCACACAGTAATTTACCCGTTTATTATTCATTTAAATTTGATCTACGCTTATCTTTATTGAAGCATACGGACATTTTGGGACATTTTGATACAATAAACAGTGGCTTGACTTAGAGGTTCAACAATGCTTGAAGCCAGGGATCTTCCGAAGCAGCAGAAATCACGCTGGCTGAACAGCTGAAATATGTAACCCTACTCCTGCCTTCCGGCTAGCCTGCTTAAGGTTATCCCATGGGAGTATGGTGTGTCCGGCCATTGTATTCCCGGCAAGGGGAAGTGTAACACAGGGGACATTTGTGTCAGTGCGCTACTTCCTACCGCCAATCCTGTGGCAATTACCCCAAGTCCCAGCAGAAGTAAAGAAGTAGTTCCGAGGGAGTCTTAACGAGGGAGTAACTACGCTATTGACACAATGTCCTTACAAGGGTATAGTTGTTCCTGCCCAAGATGTGGACAAGGAGAACTACTGAATATAGAGGAAGTCCGTCATGTTAATCACCTTTCCATAATGCAATTAAACTTGGGAGAGTCTGCTTCTCTATCACCAAGTCCTATATATAAAAAAAAAAATGAAATTTTTCTCTCATACACCATTTCAATTACTTAAATTCATATAATAATATATCGTTATTGTACAATGCATTATAATTATTCTTTCTTTCTGAGCTTAATGATATAGAGGTTTCTTGGTATGCTCCAGGAGACACCTAACTGACCCTCATTAAGTGCCATTTTTATTTTAATAGAAAAACTCAGGTGGTCAGGACGGTATTTTGACTACAAATTATCTGTAGTTCGGTGCGTTGCGAATAAATAATCCTAAAATATATCTCCAACCTGAACCTTTAAGGCTTGTAGAAGGATTACTTTTTAAAAAATCTGGGATGGTTGATGGGACCACCTTGAATCACAGTAGATTCGCTATCGTCAGCCTTACTGAATCCAGTAGGACATCTGCAGATAGATAGATAGTTAATCTAACTAATGTGGTTAAACTAACTTCATTAAGGCTAACCCACAAAAATGGTTATATTCTTACAAATCAATCTAATCAACTATAAATATCAGGGTTAAAAAATTAAAAACTTTGAGAGACATGAGATTTCATGCGCACATGTCTTTAAAAAGGGATGCAGAAACAATAGTTTAAGTCAACTAAATTAAGAAAACGTTCTACATAAAATAAAGATTCAAATTTCTTTTGGAATAGTATAATTATAAAGAATATATTAAGATAAATATTTAAGGTAAAGATACATATAAAATTGAAGAAAATTTAAAAGAATTAAATTAAGAAATAGGGGATTAAAAATAAAATACCATATTACTCCCCCAGTATTGTTACAGATTAAATTTCGATACCATTTCTTCTCTATAATTTAAAGCTTCCTATTAGAATTTAATGGTAAAAAATTTAAACATTTACATTTAAAAAAATCTTTGATGCCTTTTAAATGGCCACTTGGGCTATTTTGTTGGATATTTTCTCCATTTCTATCTGATAAATTAAAAAAAAGAAAAAAAAAGTCACTAACATGTATATATATATATTATATAATTTATTTTAAAAGCAATGCCAACTGTTAAGTTCACTATTAAATGAAATTACGTACATATGATTTGAGTGGTAACCTAAGATGTCACGTACGAATACAAAACCTTTTATTATTCGCAATGAAACCCAACACTGAATTCTTTATTGCAAAATAAATATTTTTAGCGTTAAGGAGCAACATTTAAATCTAAGGATTAGAGGTTTATAGACAATATATGGCATAATGTTTTTATTCATATTTAAAATACAAAAATGTTTAAACAACATAAGTTTAAAATGTAATTAGCGGCCAATCTAGCTGAATATCTTTAGTTGTCAGTCCTAAAACACTCATTATTCTGTCATTCTTTTAAATGAATTTTTTTCATTTACTTCTATTTATATTCATTTTCAATAAAACATATGCTAAGTTTAAGCAGCTCTTATGTGACGAAGGTTTTTGTTTTAGTTTCTCTAGTCTTATAGGACCAATTTGAATAGCATGATTTTCCCAAAATCTACTACAAAACTAATTTAAGATACCTGTGTTACACTCTCATAAAATTATTCAAAAATTATTTTCGAATGAATATATGACACTAAACGCCCTGAAGATAGCAACATAGTTATTGTGGGAACCTTGATGTATGATTTAATATGATTTCCCTGAAGGGAATGCCTTCATTTCTTCAGTTATATATATGTACCTCTTTGGCCGTATCTCTATGTAATATATAGTGGGCCGTGGCGAAGGTCTGAGGAGCCAGGCAGTTCCTCGTGTATTATATACGTATGCTTATTGTGTTCCTCTAATGAAAGTGTGTTTAAATAAGGTTTATGGTGGTATTTTACCAGCACACAGTAACTTCCTTTAGTTCTTTACTGATTTTACTTCCTGTAAACAAAGGATTTATGTTCGTTCAAAATAAACTATTATATTCACCTATCCGCTAATTCTTAAGGTAAATGACTAACACTTTATATTTTGAGTTTTTTTTCTTAAACTTTCTTGGGCTATTTGTCAGTTAAAATAGTGCAGAGGAGGGGGGAAGGATCATTTGTGATATTTAGAAGAGAACAATGCAAATTTTTTATTTACTAATAAAATACCTTTATTATAATTTAATTTTATAGAAAATGTTTTTTAAAATGGATAGATTCGACATTAAATTTCTAAGCTTTTATTTTATTTAAAAAAAAAATTACGCGAGATATTTTAAATGTAATTAATTGGGTTCAGAAATTCACCTTCTCACTAATTTAATTTTATCCCTTACTCTTAGTTTTATCCATATTTATTGAAATAATCTGCTCGGATTGCATAACTCCTGTGTGAAGAATTTTTTTTATATTTTTTTCTTCTATTGACTTATCGAATTTCCTTGTAAATACCGCTAGACTTAACAAATTGAACAAGGGTAAATTCAATGCTATAAACCATGAGATCATAATTAGGACTGACATGAAAGCTGGAGCTAACCAAACATTTAACCAATCCCTAATTAGGATGCGTCTGTTTTCGCTGTAAACACCAATATCTTGCGGAGGGATAACCACCAAGCGTGGAATAACCTCTCTATACTTTCGAAGAGTTGTTTATGCAATGATTTCCTTTTCTTATAGGAATTTGTAAAGTCCTAAATATAATTACTCGTAAGAACATTATCAAATTTTTATATACATTTTACTTTTTAGATAAAGTTAGCTTTTATCAAACTTATTTGTTTCCTCTATAAAATAAAACCTCAGTTTTCCATTGGTATTACCGGAATTACTCATTTAAATCACTTCTATACCTCCATATAGAACACCAATAGCTTATATTAAAATATTATAATTGTGATTCAGGTTTCACATAGTATATATAAAATTAATTCTGTTCAAAACTAACCTTAAAATCTTTCTGATTTTTATTTTACATTATTTTTTCCTATTTAGAATGACATTTATTTTTTGTATTTTTAATATTATAATTCTAATTTTTATATTACAATGTTCTATTGTATCTCTTTTATTCCTCAAGTAAATTACTTATTGTTATTGTTTTCCCCACTCTTGGCCAATTTTCCTTAGGATGTGAGATGTGATTGTGTGGAAAATTATTATTCGCCAGTCTGAGCCAATCCAAGAATTCAATTTTGTTGTTCAGTTATTTGATTCAGATCTTAATATTTTACTTTTTTTTTTAACTATGAAAGAAAATAATTTTTACTTTTTTCAATTAAGAAGGCACCCTAGCATACAGTTTTAATTTCTCACCCTTAACATTTTACAATTTTTTGCAGTCCTCTCCCCAATGCTACCAGAGACTAATACAAGTGTTGCCCTCCCTTTCTTCAACAAATTTCATTTAGGATACATTATAATTTTAAATTGTTGACATATTTAAATAACTGATAAATATGAAATGTGAAAAATACTAGTTTGCAAAATCGCATTTTCCAGTGTGATTCAGTTTTCGTTGTAGAAACCATAAAATATGTAATTCTACTTAAAACTAAATCTAGCCACGTATAGGTGTTTTACGATATAAATATTATAAAATTTAGCTCTAGTCTTATTAAGATCTATTAGCATTTTCATAACAATAAAGTATTTTAAATATTATATAGTATAAACAAAAATGTTGGTCATCCTCTAAAACCTACCAGGTTTCGTTTGTTTTCAGCCCAATATTATTCAATCGCTTACAATAGATAGGAAAAATACAAAATGGTTGCATATTTAAAAAATAACTGTATCTGACTGATTCTCAAAGTTACAAGTTTAAATATTTTTCATATATATATTAAACACACACACACACAAAAGTGTTTTTTTGGGTGTGTGGTTTTCACAAAAAAGCGGACAAACTTCGAAAAAAGGTTCCGTTTTCCGAAATAAATAAAAACTCAAAAACCGTTATAAGAAATGTCTTCAGAAAATAGAATAGAGGTTTATTGTTTTGATTATAATTGAACAATTATGTTTCAATTAGTAGTAGAAGGATAATTGAACAATAATAATACAAATGTTTTATATGGTTTTTTTTTTTTTACCTTGAACCCGATTGCCTTGAATCCTCCATTAGTATTTACGGACGTAAGCCTGCGCCGAAGTCAATCCGTCTGCGTTTTGTTTTGCTGTGGACGAAAGAAAAAGAAAGATTCATCTCCTCTGGGATCTGGACCCGGAGGCAGACAAGGATTAGATGGAACCCTTTCAAGGACATGCTTCTTCTCGAATAAAGGTGGCAGGATGATTGGGCAACGTTCCTTTTTCTCTTTCTTTTGTCCTGCTAAGAGGATCCTTCGGCAACTCTCATAAACCACAGATCAAAACAGTTCCTCATATGTTTATTAAAAGGGAAAAACAAGAAAAAAGTTCTTAGCTACCCCAAAAGATTCCTTAATATGAATAAGGGTTATCAATACTAATAATAGTCTCTCCTTTAATATTAAAGAAAATAGTAAAGGTGTTCTTTTTTTTTTTTTTTTTTTTTTTGGCATGCCAACCACTTGGGTCATTAATGCCATTTATGTGGGGTATATATTGGGATGCAGCCATGAAGGGAGACACAAACGGAGAGCCATGCCCCAGCAAGACTTTTTTTTTTTTTTTTTTTTAAACCCCATTTTAAACACCCATGGCTCAGGACAAGCTTCTATTTATAAATTAAAGATTGACCTGGGCGGGATTTGAACCCGCGGCATCAGGATTGCGAGACCCGAACGGATCCCCTGAGCTAGCCTGGCGCCCCTAAAAAGAGCACCTTTATTGATAATAAATGTGTTCTTTATTATTTTGATAATAAAGAACATCTTTATTATCAAAATAAAGGTGTTCTTTATTTTGATAATATTAAAAGAGGAATGATGAAAATGTGTAATAAGAGAATTAAAAAAGATAATTCAATGCAAGGTCTCCATTAGTACCATTGATAAATGTTTTTTTGTTAAGGTTCGATCAAGGTTGATCAAAAAAATACAATTAAAAAAAATAGAGATACTTTTTTATTTTATTTTATATTATTTTATTTTATTAGTAACTTATACTATTAATTAATGCAGTCCTTAGGATTTATTACTTGAAAATAATTCCAATTAACAGATTACATTTTAGTTCGTAGCGCAGTAGCGACTGTTATTAACTATAAATACATGATCACTTAAGATTATTATTTTGGAAAGTTGTTACATGCCCTATGATCAAAAGGGGGATGATTAGAGTGTCCGCCATGTTTGAAAGAACATTCATTAAAAAGAACACACGCCGGAGGCGATAATATACATGAGCTCCCCTCAAACGAATATTAAAATTGCACTCATGGATAATCCTCAAAGTGCATCCAGCTGGTAAAATGAACCTCATTGACCCACCCTGTGTATTCATATAATCCTTCCGAGAGTGCATTGAAGGAGGAGGTGGGGAGATGCAGCGCTTGCAGCGCTCAATGGAAGTGCATACAATTATAACGCATCTGGTTCGGATCAGGGGAACGGACTCGGAATTAACAGCCGGAAACTCGGCTGTTCTTTTTAGTCGGAAGGAATTATAAATAATAATACAAAAAAAAAAAAATAAAAAAATAAAACGCCTCGACTAACTATTCGCCCTTTTAGCCCTTCCTAACGAGGCCCATTCTGCAAATTGAGCCCCTGCATTAGTGCGACTCACACAGAGCTAGAGCTGCATCGGGGCGGACTGCACTGGTTGGAGTGCATACACACACACACACACACACAGAGCGGGGAGTAGGTGTATCGCCTGTCGCTAACGATCCCTTCAACCCTTGGATAACGACCGACCTAGGCACTGCCAATAAAGATCCACCTGGTAAGAGCGATCCCAGCCAATTACAGAGAGCCCACTGATGCATTAGCCCGATGCAATCGGCTGCAGCTAATACCTACTTTATCAACCCCCACCCCTGCTCTCTCACTGCTACTTCAAACTTATTTTTGTTCTCGGAATCATTGGTAATTTCCTATATTCACTAACTGGAAGGATGAAATCACTTCGCTATGAGTGTTTTTGTACTTATACATAATTAAAAGTATAGGAAAACTCATGGCCATGTAAACAGCAAACTAAATATAAATAAATGAAGAATGATATGTAAAAGCTTTTGCTAGATCGCAAAATTCCTATTGGTAAATTAAAAATTGGGGAAATACACTACGTTTATTACTTCCTATCTTATTGGGAAAAAAAAAGTTAACAATGACACCATCAGGAAATCTACTGGTATTCAACTAAACTGAGTTACCTCAAGGATCAATTGTAGGCCCACTGTTGTTAATATTGTATATAAATGACCTATCCTAAGAAAGGGTATTTTTTTTTTTTTTTTTTTTTGCAGAATGCTTCTCTAAATTAAAGATGATGATTTACGCATTTAGATATTTGTTTAAAGAATAGAAACGTTCAAGGTCAAAAATTCTTAAGAGTAATTTTGGATCAAAATTAAATTTGGAAAAAACTAATAGATCTAGGCCTCACTCTTAAGACCCCTTCTTCCTAGACCGATTTTACCCACTAACGAAATCATATAACAGTAAAAATACAACAACAAAAAACAACTTAAATACAGAATTTGGTTTCATTCTCTTAAAAATCGTGGACCCTAGAGCGTATACAGACACATAGGATTTTGAACGACTTTACTTTCCCCAATGTACTTTTAGAAATATGCCAAAACGAATAGGTCTCCCAGCTACGAAAGGATATTAAATTTTCTGGGACATTAATAACTCTTTACAAAGGGTTGAAAAAAGTTACTTATCGTTCTTCAGGAGTCACATAAATCCTTCCTCAGCAGTATCTGTTCCCTTCTCGCTGAAAATAGTGGGCTAGCTTATCCTAACAGTTAATATTATTAAAGTGTTTGGTTTTTATTATTCGTATTTTTTAAAAATTAATTCTACGGTTTATTTCAGTTGTTGTATCCACACATACACACACACACACACACACACACACACACACACACACACACACACACACACACACACACACACACACAATTGCAGTTGATGAAGAAGTAATTCGTTTAAATTTCAAAGGATTTCAACATGCANCAAAAACAAAAAAAAAAAAAAAAAAAGAAAACGGTCGGTGAATGTTTGCAGGTGATTACTCGTTAATGTCGGTCAATCACGATGCGGAGAAGGCTCATTCCTGCTCGCCTGCCTTGCACGCACACACACACACACACACACACACACACACACACACACACACACACACACACACACACACACACACACACAATTGCAGTTGATGAAGAAGTAATTCGTTTAAATTTCAAAGGATTTCAACATGCAGCAGCTTAATTAAGTTTGCTTTTCTTGTTTAAAAACAAAAACAAAAAAAAAAAACAAGCGAATGTTTTAAAAATGTTTCAATATTAAAAAAAATTGTAATAAAGAATTGAATACAAAATTTGCACTGTTCCTCTCTAAAAATCACACATTACCCCCCTCTCTTTTGAAATATTTTACCTGTAAAATTACCCAAGAAAATAAAAATTAAAATATAAAGTGTTAATCATTTACCTTAAGAATTACCGGATAGTAGAATATAATAGTTTATTTTGAACGAACATAAATCCTATGTTCACAGGAAGTAAAATCAGTAAATAATTAAAGGAAGTTATTGTGTGCAAGTAAAAGGCTCTCATAAACCTTTTTTTAAACACACTTTCATTAGAGGAACACAATAAGCATACGTATATAATACACGAGGAACTGCCTGGCTCCTCAGACCTTCGCCACGGCCCACTATATATTACATAGAGATACGGCCATAGAGGTACATATATATAACTGAAGAAATGAAGGCATTCCCTTCAGGGAAATCATATTAAATCATACATCAAGGTTCCCACAATAACTATGTTGCTATCTTCAGAGCGTTTAGTGTCATATATTCATTCGAAAATAATTTTTGAATAATTTTATGAGAGTATAACACAGGCATCTTAAATTAATTTTGTAGTAGATTTTTCATAGAAAAATCAAGCTTTTCAAGTTCGTCCCATAAGACTAGATAAGTTAAAAAAAAAAAAAAATCTACATCACACAAGAGCTGCCTAATTTTAACAGCTTATATCTAATATCAGAGTACCTACCCTCATGATAAGACCGTCAATTCCGAAAGCTGCTAAACTGCAGTAAGTATCATAAAGTCCACCAGATTTCCCATGTTTCATAAAAGATGAACATAAATGGAAATAAACGTGAAAATTTAATTTAATAGAATGGCAGAAGAGTTGACCCCTAAAATTATTGACTAGCTAGAAAAGATGACAAGGGGAAACACCCGTAAATTACATTTTAAACTCATATTCTTTAAACTTTATACTCTTTAAATAACAACTAAGGAATTAAAATACAAAATTAAACCTCCATTTATATCAATATATTTCATAAAATTTCTTGAAGTATGTAAATAATTCATTTAATTAATATAAATGATGAATAGAATAAATACTATATTCGGTTGTTTCAACATTTTAAAAATAACAGGGCTCGTTAAACACTTGAAATTAAATATCTTTTAAATAAGCTTTTTTTTTTTGTTTTTTTGGTTTTTGGGTGTATGGAGAAGGGGGATGATTCGATAATGAAGAGAGAAGTTGTCATCTTAGAGTTCTACAAGTACAAGACAATTTTGGTCTAGTTCTGTGTTTTGTACAAATATGAGATTTAAAAAAAAATTTTCGGTATTGTGTCATACAAAGATTTTACCTGAACGAATACCTCATGTGATGAGACATCATTGATCCGATTCGTTCCTGTTGCTTGAGCATATCATTTTGAATAAAAGAAGGATAAAAAGGATATCACGAAAAACTGTAATTTGAAAGACTATTTTCCAGGTTTGATATCAATCCAAACGATTATTTCTTAAGGGGAGGAGCGAAAAGGAACTTATCACAAGGATACCATCTTCTTCAGATGGAAATCAACAAAGGACACCAAGGCTGGTTATGGGTTTGAACATGCGAACAAGAAGTAAGGAAAAGTGAAGAATTTCGCAACGAGGAAAGAGTTAGTTAGATACTTCACGCCGGCCACTTAACTTCACCGATGTAATCCATGGTCGAGCGCCGCCAAAAGTGTCCGTGTGCGTGTACGCTCTAAGACTTTTGTGATTCTCTGTGTGGGCAACAACCAAACTCTATGTACCTCAAGAAGAAGCCATTACTACTTTTACGAGAAGAGATTCTATTGGTGGACTCACTCCATCGACTGCAGAACAGTATGTCGTGATCAAGTGGTACCTGTTAAGGAACAGTTAACTGTAGGTAACTGTAAACCCGTAAAGTACACCGGCATTGCTAAGTAGCTCTGATAAAAATTGAAAAAAAAGAAAAGTTTCAGAACTCAGGAATTTCAAGCAGGAAGTCTTTTTCCCTCGTTTCTTGTCTTACAATAGTTTTTTTTTTCTTTCGTGGAATCAATTAGACTGATGGAAGGAGGAACTTTATTAAATATTCATCCTATTTTACTATTTTAAAACTTACGGGACAAGATGTAAAAAGTAATTTATTGTAAATATTAATTTAGTTGTGGTATATTATCCCACGTAAATTTTAAACAATTAATGCGAGAGAATAGAATAATAACTATAAGAATGTCAGCTCCTTCGAGCATATGACGATGTATTCGTCTTTCTCGTATGTTAGACTTTCGCTAGTGTGTTGGGAATTTATTAAGTTATCTGGCTCGACTAGCCAGACTCTTATTATAATAATTATAATAATAAGGTTAGTCTGGTGGTGCAATGGATAGCATACCGGCCCGGAAAGCAGGAGATCCACGTTCGAGTCCAGGATGGGAGAGAAAATTTTTTTATTCTATTCTCTCTCATTAATTGTTTGTAATTTTAAAAAGTACTAAGAGTATTCACTTGAATTATTTATTTTTAGATTAGTTTGAATAAATATAGTAAAATGGTAATAATAGTTTGTAATAGGTGTACTACTTATTATAATTGTTCATTATTTATTTAGTTGTTATTTACGTTACTTAATAGTTGTTTTAAATGATATTTATTCATATTACTTATCCGGAAATTTTAAAATAACCAAAAAAATTTAATCTAGGTTTTGGTATAATATAGGTGAGAATCACACATGTGGTGTGTATTATATATGTATAATTATCAGCCATAAGAATTTTGGGTACAGTTTATGGACTCTGACAGACAGTTTAACCATCTTTGTTACACTTATCATTGTTAAATTAATTTTCATGTTAAATAAGAATAAAGATTATTATCTATATATTATCTTATCTATATGTTTTTTAAATTTATTCGTAACACATATAACAACGAAGATAATAGGATTATAGTTGTTGGTCATTCACCTTTTCGTATACGATTTTAACCTTAAATGAATTCTTTTAAGAGTCTGCATTAAAATAAATAAATAAATAAATGCCCAATTTAGCTTTTTATGTTTTAAAAAACGACAAGAAAGGCATTTTAATCAAACCAATTTTTTTTCCTTTAAAGTCGGATAGAAATAAAATCAAATGAAGAAATTTAATTTAAAAGCCATAAAGAATATTGAGAGTAGTAGGTATGACCGTTAAACGTTGCCCTAGACTGGCTAGGAAATATGTGAGGGGGGGTACGCTGACCCATATTGGGTACATGTTATAAAACAAATAAACTAAAAAATAACATTTTACACCTATCGCATTCTATTAACTTTTTGGTAACTCATATATGAACACCAAATTTTCAATTATAATTTTTTTTATGATTATAATATGATAAAAAATGTAAATATAAATGAATTAAATTAATGTGAACCCGCTTCATCTGATATCAACATAAAATGAGTAATTCTAAAGACTTGAATTTATATTTTAAAAAAATTAAAAGTTCCATCGATCGTTCGAAATTAGATTCTNTATAACAAACTCAATCTTTTTTTTCTTTCTTTTGAAAGTCAAATTTCATTAGGAGAAATAACTAATTGCCACCTGTAGGCGTAAAATTAAATTCTTATGCTTTAGGTGCACCCCGACTCATGATTGTTCAGTTTCTTTTGAAGAAAAAAAAAACTTTTTGTTTATTCAAATTTGTTTTTTCAAAATCGTTTTAAATTCTCTTACATAGCTTTCTACATTTATACTCTTGATATCACATTATATTATTGCAATTCTCAATTATATTAATTTCAATTATGATTGTATTCTCATGACATTGTATTTCTACAGCCCTGAAGATGGCTTGCAATGTAAGCCGAAACGTTGGCAGATAATCCTTTATTAAAAAGTACATTTTTTAAACTTGTGTTTTTTGGATCTACCTTGACCGAACCCCAACTAAAATCATCTAAGAATAATATCTACGGTCAAAAAAACTCCTTTATTTTATACAGTTCAAATACTATAAATCACAATTTATTTATAACAATTATTTTTTTATGAGATTTTCCACAGGTTACCACTCCATTTTGGTAGTACACGAACACACACACAAGAACACAACTTATGCTTCCTTTAGAATTCTCTTAAAAAAACAGATTGTAAATACCTACAGCAGATTTCTCGTTAATTATGGTCAGTTATGGCGTTTGACTGTCTTATCTCTCATTGATATACAGACATTCTCTCTTTCTCTGAAAGTTATTTACTCCCTCATCTCTTTAAGTAAATAAGTATATATATTCAATATACTTTTTAATAATTTTACAATTCAATTTTTATGACTTTAATCACTGTAAATTATAAAACGGTTTGTAATAGGGACCTATGACGTAAAGATCTCATACTTATTCCATACTTAAGTGGCTGTCAGTATAATATTCTCCCTTATCCTGTTGGGTGCTGAATGTTTCATCCTCTCATTGCGAATAATTGCAAGTTCTTCAGGTACCTACTAGCAGTGAACCAGGCACCACCTTGAAGTCAGTTAGCAGCGATTTACGATCAAACATTTCTGACCAGTTTTTTTCTGTGGGATTCGGATATTCGTAGCATTTTTATGAAGACCGTCGAATGTACGAAAGTATATCAAACGAACTAATATGGTCGCTAAAACTTAGGGATGACCATTCTCATATGGAAATTGGGAGAACGTTCAAATAGTTCGGCCAATCAAAACCAAGCGTTTACCGTCTCTATCGCATCACACATTCACCTTGGTTCTACTTTCTCTCAAAGAAGTGAAACCTAAAATTTAAATCCCCACAAACTGTAAGGAGTTGTGTCGTCCTGATATTTCTCTTTGGCCCAAGAAATCGGACTTCTTGAGTAACCATTCTCCTTTCTGTTACACCGATCTCTTCTGTCATACGCACAACGCCGCTCCGCACAGAGCATTTTACTTTCTTCTGGGGCACAGGAAGATGCTAGAACGGACGATCACCTTAATTATCTTCAGGATTTACCACGACATCCTCAGCTCTAGCAGGGGCTCAATCGGGAGTTGCCTCTTTAGTAATTGAAAGTGTTGATGCTAAGGACGTTATATTGGCCTCACCAAACAACAATAGATTCCTTCTTTGTACTTACTGACTGAGATTTTGTTCATTACTATGAATCCCCTCGCGCCTAGCTTGCAATAAGATAATTGGAAGTAACGCTACTTCGTATATTGGTCCTCTTTTCGTAAATTTGGTCTCTAGGTGACTTCATTCTCTCTCTCTGGTTTCAAAAAGAAATGACCTTACTTACAAAAACTCGGCTGGCTGACTGCAAGGCATTATATGCGTGTCCCTTGCCAGTAATATTCTTGAAATAAAGATACCTGAGGACCTATGGGGAGGGTTCATTGTTCTAAATAGCCCTAGACTTGAGGGAACATGGCAGCTACCTCGAACAGGCTAGATAGCTGCTCAATAGCCTCCCAGTAGAAATATGGGCTACATCGGCCTTTCGAAGGGCCATACTTTGATAGGTTATTCTCTTGGAACTGACTCAGGGAATTCGGCTGGCTGGCTGACTGCAAGGGATTATAGACGTGTAAGCACCTTGTGCCTTGCCATGAATATTCTGGGAAGAGGGATACCTGAGGACCTAAAGGGAGGGTTCATGGCCCTAAATAGCCCTAGACTTGAGGGAACATGGCAGCTACCTCGAACAGGCTAGATAGCTCAATAGCCTCCCAATAGAAATAAGGGCTACATCGGCCTTTCGAAGGGCCATACTTTGATAGGTTATTCTCTTGGAACTGACTCAGGGAATTCGGCTGGCTGACTGCAAGGGATTATAGACGTGTAAGCACCTTGTGCCTTGCCATGAATATTCTGGGAAGAGGGATACCTGAGGACCTAAAGGGAGGGTTCATGGCCCTAAATAGCCCTAGACTTGAGGGAACATGGCAGCTACCTCGAACAGGCTAGATAGCTCAATAGCCTCCCAATAGAAATAAGGGCTACATCGGCCTTTCGAAGGGCCATACTTTGATAGGTTATTCTCTTGGAACTGACTCAGGGAATTCGGCTGGCTGACTGCAAGGGATTATAGACGTGTAAGCACCTTGTGCCTTGCCATGAATATTCTGGGAAGAGGGATACCTGAGGACCTAAAGGGAGGGTTCATGGCCCTAAATAGCCCTAGACTTGAGGGAACATGGCAGCTACCTCGAACAGGCTAGATAGCTCAATAGCCTCCCAATAGAAATAAGGGCTACATCGGCCTTTCGAAGGGCCATACTTTGATAGGTTATTCTCTTGGAACTGACTCAGGGAATTCGGCTGGCTGACTGCAAGGGATTATAGACGTGTAAGCACCTTGTGCCTTGCCATGAATATTCTGGGAAGAGGGATACCTGAGGACCTAAAGGGAGGGTTCATGGCCCTAAATAGCCCTAGACTTGAGGGAACATGGCAGCTACCTCGAACAGGCTAGATAGCTCAATAGCCTCCCAATAGAAATAAGGGCTACATCGGCCTTTCGAAGGGCCATACTTTGATAGGTTATTCTCTTGGAACTGACTCAGGGAATTCGGCTGGCTGACTGCAAGGGATTATAGACGTGTAAGCACCTTGTGCCTTGCCATGAATATTCTGGGAAGAGGGATACCTGAGGACCTAAAGGGAGGGTTCATGGCCCTAAATAGCCCTAGACTTGAGGGAACATGGCANGGGGGGGGGGGGAGGGAGAGAGAGATGGAATGAGCGTGAGAAGGAGGGAGAAAGAGAGAGAAAAATGGTGGGGAAAGGGAAAGTGTTGGATGGAGGAAGGGAAAGAGAGAGAGAAAGAGAGAGAGTGTGGGGGGGAGAGAGAGCGGATGGGCGGGAGGAGAGAGGAATGTCTTAATGTAATGTATTGTAATGTCTTACAAGCACGTCAAAGACTCATCGTCCTAAGGCAATAAAGTATTTATTTATCTATCTACGTATCTCTCTTCCTTCTATCTCAATCTCCCCCTCCCGCTCTCTCTCTCTCTCTCTCTCTCTTCTCTCTCTCAATATCTCTGAGGTGTATTGCTAGTAAAAGAGGACTCATTGTCCTAAGACAAAAATTATTAATCTATCTATCTTTCTCTCTCTCTTTCTACTTCTGTCTCTCACGCATACATTTTACGGATCGTCGTAATGTTTATTAACATCGTCTCTTGAGTGGTTTCTTTATCCACTTAAAAAAAACTGTTAGTGAATGTCTACAGCTGTTATGTACTCGTTAAAGGTGGCCAATCATGTTGTTGTGACCTTTCTTTCTTATATGCCAGCTATAAACACTGATATACAGAAATTCACTCTCTCTCCCTTACCTCTATGAGAGGGAGGGAATGAGTGGGACTCTCATTCTATCTCTCTATCTCTCCCACTCCCACTCACTCACACTTATACAGTCACATACATGCATTGTACAGAAAGTGTATTGCTTATTAACCCCTAAATGGTCTCTTTGCCGACAAAAAAAAAAAAAAAAAAGAAAACGGTCGGTGAATGTTTGCAGGTGATTACTCGTTAATGTCGGTCAATCACGATGCGGAGAAGGCTCATTCCTGCTCGCCTGCCTTGCACGCACACACACACATATACGCAGAGACCGGCATGTCACCTTGAGTCTCCTTTCACAAGCCCGGAGTACGTTTCGCCAAGCTTCCTCCTTCCTGAGGAACCGTTGGAGAATGGCCAGAGCGCTGCCTACCCACCGGCCTTACTCCTACACGCCGATCCGTACTTCCTACAGTGCTAACTATGCTTAGCACAACTCTCTCTTACACATATGCTCTTTCTGTACAATGCATATGTGTGACTGTGTAAGTGTGAGCGGGGAAAGAGGGAGAGAGAAAGATGGTGGGAAGAGGGAAAGAGAAGGATGGTGGGAGGGAAAGAGAGAGAAGGGGAAGGGAAGAGAGAGAGAGAGAGAGAGAGAGAAGGGGAAGGGAAGAGAGAGACAGAGAGAGGGTGAAGGGGAAGGGAAGAGAAAGACAGAGAGAGAGAGGGAGAAGGGGAAGAGAAGAGAGAGACAGAGAGAGAGAGAGAAACAGAGAGAGAGGCAGAGAGAGAGAGAGAGAGAGAGAGAGAGAGAGAGAAAGAGTGAGAGNGAGAGAGAGAGAGAGAGAGAGAGAGAGAGAGAGAGAGAGAGAGAGAGAGATGGAAAGAGCGTGAGAGGGAGGAAGAAAGAGTGAGTGAGAAAGATTGGAGGGGGGGAAGACAGAGGAATGTCTTAATGTAATGTATTGTAATGTCTTACAAGCACGTCATTTTAAGCTGAGTTTCTTCAAATCCGTCTTACCGGAGAATACACTTCTATAAACATTCCCTATATCACTTGGCTATAGATAGAAAGAAAAAAGATTAAATGATTATCTACAAGTCAATTAGGACAATGGTATGGGAAGGTTAGCAATATAAGATTGGTTTCAAAATGAACAGAAGAGGTTGAGATTAATTGTCGTTCGATACATTTATAAATATATTTTTATAAATTATGACAATTGCATTAAAAAAATTTTTTCTACAAACATTATAGCACCAAAATAATTAAAAAATGACTTTTGATCCTTTATGTCAATTATACTTTCTTTTTTTTTAAATTACCAGTGATAAATAATATATCAACAATTTTTAATGTACAAGGAAAAGTTAGTCAGAGATTCGATCATGAGAGCTGAATAATTGAAAACTGATTTGTAAACAAAAAGTTTGTTATTATTTAATTTTTTTAATTTATGAAAGTTTTTTTTTTATATTTTAGTTATTTTATTTAATATTTAAGCTCCCATGACTCCCATGAATTCCTGACTTACCTCTCCTCATAATACTCGACGGTCCACTAGTTGCATCCAAATTTTAAATTTGTTGACCGGTATCCCCACCCTCCCCATCATTCAATTTAAACCAGAAATAAACTCACTCAACGACAATTTTTGTTTTATAATATAAATGAATATATTCTGGCAAATAAATACATATAATTGAAGAAATATTTTTTGGCCTTTATCCTGAATATGGCCGGTCGCAAAATTTCTTATAATCGTTTTACCAACTTGTGTAGTATGATTTTCCTCAAGGAAATCTGCCAAAGCACGAGAAAAATACATAAAAGATTGCGTTTGTAAAGAACCAGAATTTCTGCCTTTCACTTTTGAACTGGACGTAAATAGGAGTATATTTCTGATTTTACTTAAAACCCGAAAATGAAATTAAAGGGCAAAGCCTGACTAAGGTAAGACTTTATTAATGTAATATGTATTAAAAATATTACTTATATGAAAATATAACACAGGAAATGTCGAGTTTTATCAGGAGGAGTTTATCAGGAATTCGGTTTTGGCTGATAAAGAATTAAAAACTAATTATTTGTTTTATTATTTGTAACCAAAGATTTTTAGCCAATGTTTCGACCTAAATTTCGGAGCTTCATCAGGGCTATATATGAAAAAGAAAACATGTAAAAATAATATAGAAACATGTCTATATGTTATAATCTAACACAAGGTAAAAAAAAAAAAGAAAATTTAAAATTGTGTTTAATCGACTTTATAAAATGCATTACAACTGAATACTGAACATATTTAAGAGGAAAAAAAATATTAATAATATTCTGAGAGCAACCAAATAGGGTACTGGGGAGAGAGTTACTATTGCTCAATAGTAACCAAAGCACGACTGATCTACTTATAGACAGGTTTCTATATGATTTTGTATGTTTGTTTTATTTTTCATATTCAGCCCTGATAAAGCCTGAAATTTATGACCAGTCATTGGCTAAAATGAAACTTTTTTGGTTACAAATTAGTTTTTAATTACTTTCCTATCAATAGAGTATTCTTAACAATCCTCTAATCATATTAATGTTTTCTATAGTAGCTCTTCAAGGTTTAACCACTTTTATTCCCTTAACAACAGATGAATTCACGTATAATTGGATATCGAGGTATAAGGAAGCAGAGATGGCTCTATAATTCATGTAGAATTACTATCATAAGATAGACAGAGAACTTAAACTGTGGAGGAAACAGGGCATGTAATCGATATCCTGACAAGGAGAACAAGGAAGAAATTCCAAGATTGTGGGATATTAGTCACAATGAACCAGCAGTTAGCCGTGTATATTTTTTTTTTTCTCCCGCATTTATACACCATTATTTCGGTGGCAATAGGATACAGGAACAGGGAGTGCAGCAGGAGTAAGGAATAATTGGGTCTAAACGTGCCAGACTTCCTCGTCAAGTGGGTTTCCTCAAACAAAAATATCCTGGAGAGAGAGGCAGGGCGGTAGTGGCAGTGGGCTCGGTGGGGTCCGGTTTCCCGAGCGGATAGCAGTCGTCCTTCCAGGAGACCAGGGGCCCGTCAGTTGGTGTTAAGTGGAGACCACCCTTCGGGGGGGAACAGGAAGTCGCGGTGCAGTCTGCATGTGCATCGGGCTGCTGTCTTCCGCGAGAGGGCTCTTCTGACGTCACGGTGACACGTCAGTCTGTCAGGAACACAAAGCAGCTGAAACAGGATCTATTTGCTCTATGCTCAAATCATATCCAATACAAAAGGGTAAAATAATAAGATAAAAGATCAAATCATACGAAAATACTCAAATACCCCATCAAGTTATTAAAACTATCTATTTAAAAAGTTTGTCTTCACTATAATATTTATATAGTGAGTCGGATTGAGTGCGGGGAATATAATGAATCACCTAACTAGCCTAGGTGGTGTAATTGAGATCCGGGTTCGAGTCCCGGCTGAGGTTGTAAGATTTTTTTTATTCTATTCCCTTGCATTATTATATAATATTTATATCGTACTAACTATGTATCATGAGGGCACGGTGGTCTATTAGTAAAGATACTGGATTCCTGAGCCTAAGATCCCAGGTTCAATACTCACAGTGCACAGTTAGTTTTCTTTCTCTCTGTGCTTCTGTTTCTAATGACCCAGGGGATTCCTGGTGTGCTTTTAGGGAACAACCATTCTTCCCCTCTTTGTATTAGGAATAACGATTTTTTATTTGATATGTAATGTACAAGCTAGTTCTACGGACTGAGCAACAAGGTAGTTTGGGTTCTATGGACTGTATATTGAAACAACTATTTAAAACAAGGCTCAATACAATGAGATAATGAAATAGAAGCATTTATGGAAAATATTGAACCAAAAGAAAAATAAATGTTGGTTAGTAATTTTTAATACATTAAGTTTGATTGTACAATTTGATTTGGATAGATAAATGCTCATTAAGGAGCAGCAGAGATTTATTGGGCTCCTAGATTACATTATATTATATTATTTATCGTTATGCATCTGAGCGTACTTTTATTTATATTTAAAGAAACATTTTTACATTTCGCTACGAAATTTAAAATTGAATAATATTTTAAGGTTTTCGTGAAATCTTCCCTTTGTTTGTCCGAAACCTGCGTGTTCCTTCAAACTCTTATGAAGAAAGAAATAAGGTGAATTAAGTCTGAGTACTTAGACTATTACTATGAAAAACAGTGCACAGATGCTAAAAAAATATATTTAGAAAAATCAGTTTTGCAAGAAGGTATTAGTAGAGAAATTATCAATTTACGTAGAACGATTTATTTGACGAAATTTTTATTTAAGAGAAATGGTATTTGTTGTATAACGTAGAAATATGTTTTCTAAATAAAGTATATTAAATGAGTAAGGTCTCATAATGAGGAATGGAGGTTAGTCTGAAGTTTATTTTTAATTTTTTTTTTAAATCTTTATTCATTACAACATTAGTGCAAGGGAACAGAATAAAAAAATCTAACTGACCCATGCAGGACACGAACCTGGATCTCCTGCTTTCCGGGCCGGTGCATTTACCATTTATGCTACCAGGACTAGTCTGATAAGTTATTAAATTCCCCGCACTGGTGTCGAGAGTCTAACCTCCGCACAAGTGTGGGGAATTTAATAACGTATCAGACTTGTCCTGGTAGCATAAATAGTAACGTACCGGCCCGGAAAGCAGGAGATCCAGGTTCGAGTCCTGGCTGGGACAGTTAGATTTTTTATTCTGTTCCCTTGCGCTAAAAATTGTTAAAATTTACGTGGGATTAAATACCACAAAAAAATTATTTCATTCATTACATTCTGTTTGTAATAAAACATTTTTCAATTTTATGGCATAGAAAGTAAAATTAATTAAGTAATTAATGGAAAGTCATTTTGGAGGGACCAGGGACGCATTGACCTAATAAATTTAGGCGCCAAGGCCCAAGAGGTAGGCCATCTTCGTTTTAGTCGTCGGGGAGGGTTGTAAGGATTTAGAGTCCCACGACAGGGATATGGCATATGGATTAGGATGAATAGGAAGCTAGCTGTGGACGAGTGTGAAACGCGTGGAGATACGATCTTGGACGAAATGATTATTATAGTCGTGATGAAGGGTAGAGTTGGATACATAATATGAAGCGTTTGCAATTATTCTTAGGACTTTATATTGAAATGATTGTATTCGCTGGATGCTGGAAGGTTTAACGTCACCCCATAGTTCTGCAAATAATGTCCAAATTGGTCGTAGTAATAATTGCAGTATTTTTAATATTTCAAATCAATGATATTCACATTCCGTAGATATTAAATTTATTTGAGTGCGTACTGATTGGATTAATTTATGTTCAGATATTTATCTGTCTGTATAATTAATTGCTATAAAAAAAATTGTTAATAAGAGTTAATGCTAAATGTTTGGCTGTTATGTTTAACGTGAGGAAAAAATGTGGGGGGAATTCCGCACCAAGATCGTAGACCCCTGCTGACAGCAAAGAACCGGTCCGCAGACAAGGCTCAAGGCTTTCAAACGGTCCACGTGCTAGGGGCTCGCCCATCATCTGTTCTTCCTGTCCACGCCCCTAATTTACACTCGTAAACTGTAAGCCACATATAATTAATTCATGATAATAAAGATAATATATAAGGCGAGCATAACTTCATTATCAACCTTGATAGGACTCAGAAGATTCATTTATGATACCTCTTATTCTACATTAAACCTATTAGACATTATTTATTTTAAAAATTTGTTATAGCCTATCATGTTTATACTCGAAAAAAACGGAATATTTTGTTCACATATTAAAACTAAGTTGATTATTGTTGCTTCCTTATAAGAGAAACAATTTGTGGGTAGACTGAAAACATGAGTGGTCGACCTGGTCGCACCAAGCACATCTTCAACCAGGCCTTGCCAGAGCCCTCTAGGGATGGACTTTGAACAGAACACAACATCCAGAGTTCGACTTAGGACCCCAGATCGGTCAGCTCCCTCTCTCACCGGATCTCATCAGAAACATATGCATTATACCAACTGAGTATAACTAAATCTACTAAAGTAAAAAAAAAGAAAAGAAAAAAAGGTAAAGACTTACCGGTAATGAATTGATTGAGGTCGAAAAGCCTGTAAAATGAAAAAAATGAGGCATTATGAGTACAGACAATTATAATTTTTAATTCATATTAATAATATAATAAAATTAATTAATAAAATTAATTACTCTTTTATAAAAAGAATAAAAGTTTATTTTATATAAATTTAAAAAATAGATACTTTAGTCATGGAAATGTGAACTTAAGGACAGGACGACTTCTCTCGTCTTCATGATAGCCCTGAAGATGGCTTACAATGTAAGCCGAAACGTTTGCAGATAATCCTTTTAAAAAAAAATACATTTTTTTATTTGTGCTTTTTGGTTCTACCTTGACCGAACCCCAACTAAAATCATCTAATAATAATATCTACGGTCAAAAAAACTCTTCTTTATTTTATACAGTTCAAATACTATAAATTACAATTTATTTATAACAATTATTTTGTTATGAGACTTTCCCAAAGTTACCACTCCATTTTGAAATCAATGGCTGAGAATAAGCTTGTATTTATAGTTAAAAGCTTGCTTTGGACGGGTTTTAAATCCGCGGTGTCATTATTACGAGACCCGAACGGACCCCTGACCTACCCTGGTGCCCCAATACTACCATTTAATTTTATTTTAGCTAACTGTTGGAAAACTGACAACAATAGAATAGGTGGAAAACATAGACAAAGGAAAAGTTTATAATAATAAAATGTTATTAATTTTGTTAATTGAAATTTTACATTATAATTGACAAAGCAGTTCGTGACACTCCTTTTGGGGATTTTATGACATAAAATGTCTGTAGTGATGTATAAGTAATAAATGGAGAATATCTGTCGATGACCTTATTAGGTTGAAACGCTACACTGCGAATAATAAAATGAAATATTGGTTTTGAGATATACCCGAAGTTTTGATGAAATTCCTTATTACTATTACTTAGTGTGAGAGTGGATTGTTGACTTGAGAAGATGAATATATGACAGTTCTAATATATGGGTTATATACACACATATATTATAGAATAGGTCATCCTATGTGTACCTATGTATGGGAATTGAAGACTTGTCTCTAAAAAATCAGTGGGATAGGAAATAACAGCTGTTAGAACTAGGGGAGATATGGTGACCAATTGCACTTTTGACCTAAGAAGACAATGGTTAGGTAAATTGCGGAATAAATAATATAAATAGTATATTACTTAATTTTTTTAAAATTTGCTTTGTAGCCTGCCTTGCAACCACTTAGGGTCATTGAAGGGAGGGGCTATCTACAGGTCGCCATCCCATTTTAAACATCCATGGCTGAGGACAAGCTTCTATTTATAAATAAAAAATTGACCAGGCGGGTGTCCAGGGCGTCAGGATTGCGAGACCCCTACGGATCCACTGAGCTAGTCTGGCGCCCCTTAATTTTATTTAAATGCTGAAAATAAGAATAAGAGGGAAAGTTAATGTCACTGAGGCTAGCTCTCGGCCGATTAGTAAGGTGTCAGTGGGGGATCTCACTTTGTTGTCCTTTTTTGATGAGACATGGAAAATCTGTCAAGTTTATTAGCGGATTTCCATGGCAGATTTTTATTTTATTTTTTATGGAACATAAATGTTAGGAAATTACGAATTAGACTTTCAGCGTTTTTACATAACACAAACAATAACGAAGATACATCTTTTAAAGTAGGTCTATCTAGAAAATGGTACTCCAGTACAGGTCAATCCTTTTTCCATAGCCTCTCGAAGATGGACACTGTCCGAATCCAAGTAAGGCCGGTGTTCGTCATTGATAGAGCCCATACTCCTGAGGGGGGACAAGGAGCAACTCGTTGCCTGCCGAAAATCACGACCTGAGCACGTAGCTGGCCCGCCATTACGAGCTGGACTTCCATTCAACGCTTCCGCAATTTCCCGCTCCGAGGATTCGGGTGACTATTGTCGGTCCTGTACCCCGGGGCCCAGAATGTCGGCCCGTCCCACACGTCTTGTGCAACTTGCAAACATCGCGTAAGGGGGCTTCAGTGGGCTTTCCAGCAATGACTTTTTAAGACCTCGGAAAAAGATATCCCACAGAATACAAAAAGTCGAAATCACAAAATTATATACATAGATGGACATATGAAGGATCCCACAATAATTAAAAAATAATAATATAGAACATTTATTTCATTTTAAGCAATGATGTAGATGTTCACGTAGGCTTCGGCGGTCGTATTTACCGTTTCTTCTTCCGGGTTGGACCGTGTCAATTTTTTATGTTATTTGCCGAGCTTTCGCACATCATGTGATGGCTTCTTTAGGGCTGAAAAGAGAATGATGTGCGAAAGCTCGGCAAATAACATAAAAAATTGACACGGTCCAACCCGGAAGAAGAAACGGTAAATACAATGATGTAGATGCTAACAAATTGCAGTCCAACAATATAAATAAATTCATTAGTATTTTCAAGAAATATACCGAAAATAAAGAAATATATATATAGCAAAATGATAAGGTTTCCATTAGTGACCATACTCTTATTCTGATCAAATTTCCCGTAATGAATCCAAGTTATTCGTTTTTCTCATGAGGCGTTTTTTGATAATGTTTTACAGATCTTCAAGAAAGCTACTTTTAAGAAGCGTAAAATTTGGCCCTTATAAATGATATATATATATATATATATATATATATATATATATATATATATATATATATATATAAGGTGTATCTGGAGGTCTTTCTGTCCTCGATAGTTTCACAAACCATAAATCCAATTGCAGTGAAAATTTGGGAAATTATTAGGTATATCCCCAGGAAGAGTTATGAAAAAAAAAAAAATTATAACAGTATACGGGGTCTAGGTGCTCCCGAACAAATATCCCAAAAATATCAAAATTTCATTAAGTATTCACCATTAATCATAAAATATCATTAATTTCATGATGACATTTAATTATTACAAAATTATTTTTCAATTGAAATTCGTTTGCAATATTGTTTAATATCAAAATTCAAGAAGCATGTTTATTCTAACATCAACTATATATTGTACATATGTTATATTCAAATGACATATATTTAGTGATAATTTTATTGTTAATTTTCATTTTGATGTATTGTACATTTGATCATCAATTATGTTTGAGGTATCAAAACTGCCTTTTTGTTAAACTCAGCAACGTGTGAACGGGTACAGCTAGTACACACACACACACACACACACACATATATATATATATATATGTATATATATTAGTTCGTGTTAAATAGTAGGTCGGATTGGAGGAAATTTTTCTGTCATCTGTCATAAATACAACCTTAATAGGTACATTCCTTCGGAATTCGCTAACATAAATTAATGTCATCCGTACACTGGGACATTCTCTTGACCTCAAAAGTTTCCGTTCTTAGTCAAATAGAATATTTGTCATTCAATTAACTAGTTCAAGCAACTGAAATTACAGAAACAGAACTTTGCCCTCACCATGTGTCCTTGTTACGATTGTAATTATAAGACTAAAGGTTACTAATTACAATCTTTACAGCAAAAGTTGATGTTGATGTTGACTCCCACAGAACGTAACGAGGAGTTTTATTGCTTTGCAGCAGTAGTCAAGTAAATAATGGCTNTCGTGAATATATATATATATATGTAAAAACAGGAGGGAGAAAGAGTGTAGTGAACACACAAAAATAAAAAAAAATTACAATAGGGCAAAATTTTCGGTCAGATTTCTCGCCCTTCGACAGAGAGGAGTGAAGACAGTCTTATCTATTGAGTCTTGAGTCTCTCTTTACTCCTCACTGACGAAGAGCGAGAAGTCTCCCCGAAAAATTTAATACTCTATGCAGTTTTCTTTTCCTATTTTTTGTGTTCACTACCCTCTTTCTTCCTCCTATTGTTATTTGTTACATACATCACAGCCGCGAGTGTATGTAGTTCTAATTATAAGGGAGAATAAAATCGAAGTCAAGAAAGGAGCTGGAATGATTGACTGTAACCCTGATCTTGCATAGATTCCAGAGGTCCTTGACAAGCGTTGCAACAGATCTGGCCGAGCGTGCAGGCTACCTGACTCGAGGCATGTCTACACTCGGAGGACGACCTTCACCTCAACAGGAATCCAACAGCTGGGCGCTTCAGGAACAGCAATTTGTAATTTGTCTGAATGTCTTCGTCTATCGTTCGAGAAAGTAACAGAAGAGGACTTTGTAAGGAGGCGAGGAGCGTCCGAAAACGAAAAACAAGTTGAAATATGCTTTTGCGAATAACTTTAAGAACGAAGGTAGAAAGGTAATTTTCCTAAGTGTAACCTTCTCTGAAAGGTATCATTTTTATTACTAGTAAAAATGTTAAAACAAATAAAAAATAAACTTGTCATGTTACGTAGTCTAAACAGATTAGCAAAGTTGGTGGATATAAATAAGTGTGAATGACAAATAAACAGTTGAACTTCTTAGATGATTTTAGTTGGGGTTCGGTCAAGGTAGTAGTACAATACAATATTACTTTGACCGAACCCCAACTAAAATCATCTAAGAATAATATCTACGGTCAAAAAACTCTCCTTTTGAATAAACTGTTGAAGTTTCATTCCAAAATATCTTTCTTAGCATGAGTTTTTTTTTCTTTCTTAAACCTAATAAAAATACATTTTAAGCTATTATTTTTGTAATAATATAATATTAAGATACAATATATGGATATGAAGATGTTTAATTTTGGTCTCTCTCTTGACCCCCTCTCCCTTGACCGATTTCAGCGATTAACGAACTTTTCCAAACGGCTTGTATGAAGAAGTTTAAATTCAGAATTTATTTTCCTAGTTTAAAAATTTCTTGTATATATATATATA
>KZ807791.1:41954-71184 GCA_000696205.2 Oncopeltus fasciatus | reverse complement strand
TATATATGTTTTGATATTAATTCCCATTATAATGGATCCAATATTAACTGGCAACAGCCGTTATTAAAGAAGAAGCTTTTTAAAGTACTGTTTTAATACCTAAAAGGCTAAAATTCCCTTCATTAGTTGAAATTTGGTTGGGATTTAGTCAAAATTGATCCCAAAAGATTTATTTTTTTAATTGTATTTTTTTTTTAATTTGTACAAATTCTTTACAAATAATCTCCACGGTCAAAAGCACTCCGTTTGAAGAACTGCTTTATTCAACAGCCTTGGGTAAATCACAATATTTTGTACAGATTACTGAAAAATATTTCAGAACGGTTTATAATTTTTTTAATGCTTGAACAAAAATATTTGATCTAATTCAAAAATATGCGTCAAGTTAAATAATAGAACAAGTTATTTTCTAGTTGCTAAGTTTAGAGAAAATGTCTTTTTTGATTAAAATATATATTACAAAGTGCAATTTTTTTTAAGATTAATAACTGAGCAAAAAAATTTTTTTTTTCTTTTAAGTTTTTTTTTTTTTACTTTATTGACAAGAAATACCCTAGATAACTTATTCGAGAATTCATCCTCCCTAAAGAAAGTTTTTTTTTTTTTTTAGTGACTTCTTAGGTATTTTAATAATACTCCTTTGCTATGGCAAACATAAATATGAAGTATAGCGTGATTAAATAACAGTTGACATTCATAAAACTCCTTCATTATGATGTCTTAAATAAGAATTATGATGTAATTAAATAAAAGTTGAAAATGATTTCTAGTCTAATGTAATTAATTAGAAGTTATAAAACTTATTTTGATTCTTTTTATTTATATTGTGATAAAGTAAAAAAAATAATCATTTATTTTTATTTAACGAAACCAAACTTATGACTACTCAACTATAATGACTGAAAACTAATGGATCAACACTGTAACCAAACAATACAAATATTCTTTCTTTTCTCCCCTTTCTTCACATCTACGAGTGAAGGAGAAAAATGTAAGAAGAAGAAGGAAGAAATGACTTCACTTCCACAGGACACCTGAAGAGGCTGGCAGTAAGATGAGTGAAAGCTTGTCTTGATGAGAATAGAAGCACGGAACGACCAGGACAAGAAAATATGAGAGGTAACTAAATTTGTTTGTGTAAGGATATATTAAGTTGCTGGAATTTTGTAAGAACACTTTCAAACTGAACACACATACAACAGCATTCGTCACAAATCCTCAAGCACATTCAAATCACATTTTTAGTTGTGCCAATTAATTTCTCGCACAACTCAAAGAAAAATACTAAAAGTAAGGGAAAACAATAGGAAGGACCAGTAGCAGAAGAAGTTCCTCTAGGAGTGTAGAAGATATCCGCCTCCAGGACACCTGGACCTTGAAGGCCCGCGTTCAGGAAGCGGACCCAAACGAGCCTGAGTAGCCATTCAAATATGTGCGCGCGTCCACAAAGAGCGTCCGATTTCCTTCAGCCTGTCTGCGTCCTTGGTACGCCTCCTGCAGGACACGCCTTCTTCCTACTACTAACTCTTTTCGGGAATTTCAGGAAATTCATCCTCATTAAGAAATTCCTATAGAAATTCTTCTATAAAGAACAAATACATTTTTTTTTTTTCAAATCCTAAAATTAATGTTTTTACCGTTTCTTTTTCCGGGTTGGACCGTGTCAAGTTGTTGATTGTTGCCGAGCTTTCGCACATCATGTGATGGCTTCTTCAGGGCTGAATAAAGCTCTCATTCTCTATTCAGCCCTGAAGAAGCCATCACATGATGTGCGAAAACTCGGCAAATAACAACAATTTGACACGGTCCAACCCGGAAAAAGAAACGGTAAATACATCTGACGACCGTCGAAGCCTATGTGAACAAATTAATGTTTTGTTTTCTTTTTTTACTGAAGGAAGAAAATTACTCCCGTATATAATATTTAAGAAAATTAACCGCCTAGCAACTCATAGGAGTGAGAATGAAATATTAGATAATTAAAAAATTATCTAATATTTACACAAACATATGTATATATATAGTTTTTCTCGTCGCTCATATTTACCAATGTTACCTCCAACATCTTTAAATTCCTCCATGTAATAAATATTTATCCGACTTTCAGTGAAACTATTTGTAGGATTTTGGTAGTTTTTTACAATTATTATAAAATAGCGCGGATAGAACATGTTGGACTAGGATTACAATGGTGACATGAAATCTTGAATTTAACATGTTCTCCCTTCTGGTGCTGTTAAGACAAAAACATAATAGATTACAGAAGAAAATGTCCGCCACCTAGAAGCTGCGTAAATTAAGCAAATAATAACAACAGCCAAGTCAATGAATATATACATCTGAACTATCAAAATCTTTTAAATTCCGTACGTAATATTTCGATTTATTTTTATAAAACAAAGTATCAGATAGGGTCCAACACGTAAGAGCTGAAAAAATCTAGTGAATATCCAATCTTACATTCAGGTGGATATAAATAAGAATAAACTATTACAATTGCAGAAACCAATGAAGACGGAGAATAGAAGGTGTGATATTACAATTGCCTTATATGAAGCCCAATATGAACAATGAAGATAGAATCAATGTCTCAGGGAAGGCATAATGGGAGAAATGAGGTGAAGGGAGGAGCCAAACATCCTAATTAATTTTAAATGTCAACCAATTTTAAGACATTAAGATTTTAAATTTTCCTCCTTCCCCTAAATCCCTCCACCGATTTAAACCATTAACGAATTAATTTTAATGATTATTAAAAATAACCTTGAATTTGGTTGCGAAAATTTAATAACTATGGCCTGTTTACCGTAGACAGACAGACTCACACATACAACCCTATATATGTATATTAATGACTATAATTTGTGTTTTGTGGAAGGTAGGATCGGAGAAAATATTGAAAAAATTTTCGAATACCTCATCAGCCACTTTTTTGTAGGAATCCACTAAATATGTGACAAATCACCCACTTAGAGGAGAATACGAGAGTTCAGGCAGTAGCAACTCGAGCCGCCAGATACCGACCGTGTGGGCGAGAGCGTGGTGACAATGACCCTCCAAGGACTCTGTTGGTCACGTGTTCCTGGATCCAGGATGCACACCTCCGGTTCTAGCAGGAGATCTTCTGAAATTCAGGATAACAGGAATCGGAGCAGGCCAATAAGATGCAAGATAATTGAAATTTATGCCAGCTGTGACGCATAGCTAGCCTGAATCAGGAAACTAAATAATGAAATCTCCATGGCCGCTGCGACAAGTCTATTCAACATCCTATTCCTTGTTCGAATCCGCTTTTATATAAATACTTAAAAAGAGTGATAAGCATTTGTATCGAACCAGAGGGGAGCAATGTAAATTACAACATAAAAATTCAGTCAAACAGCAGCTGTGTAATTTAATCAGATTTCCCTTGAATCATTAAATATGGGGTTATATCAATATGACTAACTTTCAAGATGGAGAAGGCATTGAGAATAAAATATGAGATCCTTGAGGTCGGTTTTAGACTGACTAAGAGGGAAGAGATAAAACAACTCTTTGATTAATTTCTTATTGATGGAAGGCGTAAGGTCAAAAATAAATGACAACAATTCTATGAATTTTCATTGATTGCTCAACTAATTTTGCGTTTTTAGACGCTTCTTCATGAGCTTAAAATAAATAGAAAACAGAAGATGATATTTCGATTAATTAATTATCTCATTAATATAAATTAAATATTTTCTTAAATATATGTTTTTCGTAAATATGCTGCAAACATATACGTTTGAAAAAATGTTCTATAAAATATTGTATTAATAGTAAAAACAAACAAATTTATTGACAAGTTTTAAATTTGGTCAATTAAATTTAATTTTAATGACTTTTAAAGATAACTTTAAATTAGGTTGCGAAAATTTAATAGCTGTACCGAAGCATTGAAGACAAGATTTCATCTACAAACGAAATGATTCAATAGTTCGAAAAAAGAAGCTTAAATACTGAGTTTTGTACATTTATTTGAAACATGAACGCTTAAGGTAAAGTATAAATGTGTATTAAACATATCATTGAACAGACCATATTTTTAGCATACTTTAATCAAGATTTGTGAAGAATTAAAGATATTTTTCAAACCCCTTGTCATTGCTTAAGGAAATCAACTCATAATATTTGCAGTTAGATTGTTACCGTCGAATTTTTTAGGAGGAATTTATCAGAGATTCAGTCTTGGAATTTAAAGGAATAAAAAATAAAATATGAACAAAAAAAAAATTATTTTTGCCAACATTTCGGCCTAAATTTCAGCCCTTCTTCAGAGGATAAAGGGTTGACAGCGCCCTGCTCTAGAATATCTATATCATGTATATTAAATTAAAAAAAACTAAATCATGATTCAAAAGGAGAGTTTGTTGACCGTAGATATTATTCTTAGATGATTTTAGTGGGGTTCGGTCAAGGTAGATCCAAAAAACACAAATTTAAAAAATACATTTTTTAAATTTGTGTTTTTTGGATCTACCTTGACCGAACCCCACTAAAATCATCTAAGAATAATATCTACGGTCAACAAACTCTCCTTTTGAATCATGATTTAGTTTTTTTTAATTTAATATACATGATATAGATATTCTAGAGCAGGGCGCTGTCAACCCTTTATCCTCTGAAGAAGGGCTGAAATTTAGGCCGAAATGTTGGCAAAAATAATTTTTTTTTTGTTCATATTTTATTTTTTATTCCTTTAAATTCCAAGACTGAATCTCTGATAAATTCCTCCTAAAAAATTCGACGGTAACAATCTAACTGCAAATATTATGAGTTGATTTCCTTAAGCAATGACAAGGGGTTTGAAAAATATCTTTAATTCTTCACAAATCTTGATTAAAGTATGCTAAAAATATGGTCTGTTCAATGATATGTTTAATACACATTTATACTTTACCTTAAGCGTTCATGTTTCAAATAAATGTACAAAACTCAGTATTTAAGCTTCTTTTTTCGAACTATTGAATCATTTCGTTTGTAGATGAAATCTTGTCTTCAATGCTTCGGTACAGCTATTAAATTTTCGCAACCTAATTTAAAGTTATCTTTAAAAGTCATTAAAATTAAATTTAATTGACCAAATTTAAAACTTGTCAATAAATTTGTTTGTTTTTACTATTAATACAATATTTTATAGAACATTTTTTCAAACGTATATGTTTGCAGCATATTTACGAAAAACATATATTTAAGAAAATATTTAATNTTTTTTTTTTTTTTTTTTTTTTTTTTTTTTTTTTTTTTTTTTTTTTTTTTTTTATAGAGCGTTTGCTAAAATTTGTGATGGACTGGGTTTTCCCAATTTCTAAACAGCTCGGTTGCACGAAGAAAAGCCTGACACTTCCGGTTTTTACCGTTTTGCATTGGCTATCATTTGTAAAAATTACAATTTTAAATCCTTGAAAGTTAAAAAGAAAACCTTTACATGACAATACGTTTTCTAATGTAAAATATGATTATATTTAGAGATATTGGGGTTCGTTCCGAAAATTTATAAAAAGAAGAACATAATTATCAGTCAAAATATTAGCCAACATTTCGGTGTACATTGTAAGCCATCTTTATGGCAGTTAACAGGAGTACAATGTCAAAAGAAGAGATAAAAAGTAGAATAGCCAGTAAATTAAATAGGTAAATACGTACATGAGTACGTAAAAAATATATTAGAAATTAGATTTAAAAATATTAATTTTATTTGTGGTTTTTAATCCCTCATAAATTTAAATCAATTAATGGAAAGGAATAGAATAAAAATCTAACTGTCCCAGCCAGGGCTCGAACCTGGATCTCCTGCTATCTGGGTAAGCACGTTAGCCTATTACGCTACCGGGAGACCCAGCACTAGTGCCGTGAGTCTAACCTACGAGAAAGACGAATACTTCGTCTTATGCTCGAAGGAGCTAACATTGTATTCGTCAGCTGACATTTATTTTCATTTATAAATATTAATTTTATTTGTGGTTTTTAATCCCACGTAAATTTAAATCAATTAATGCATAAAATGATGTATGCGTCTTTCTTGTAGGTTAGACTCTTGACACTAGTGCTGGGAATTTAATAAGTTATCTGGCTCTCCCGGTAGCGTAATAGGATTACGCGCTTGCCCAGTTTGAATAAAAATTCTATTCCCCTGCATTAATTGATTAGAAATTAGAAGGGATATATATATATATCTCATCANTACACCCCGTCTAAAGAATATATATATATATATATAAGATGAAAAAATCACACTTTATTATTATGAGGAGCTGTTGTCAAAATAGTGAAATCTGCACAACTTAAGTATGGTAAAATGAGGTCAAGTACACATATCATCAATAATAGCTATAGCAATCAGTCTTCATTCCCTGAATTCCACGTCCTAATGATTTTGGCAGTGGTCTGCCTTCTTAGGGCAGAACATTAACCCATACACTTTCTCAGGGCTATCAGACGTTCAAATATTAGGTTCAGCGACTGACATAACCTCAACAAATGCACGTGACTATACTATCGACCCGAAGATGGCATATCTGCCAAAAGCGCTCGCCATCAGGACGTGGAATACAGCTAATGAAGACTGATTCCTACAAGAAGTGATTATACATCCATTGATGGAAATAACCCGATAGATTTTACACAGAGATAACTTTAAAAGGGTTGGTGGGGGACACAAAACGATGAGGTTCAAAGGGCAGCAACCAAAAATAAAAAGTAGCCGTAAAATGATCAAGGATAAGAAACTTAAGCGTGAAGTAGTAAGTAGGAGGAGGTGATTTGTAACAGGGCCTAAAGATTTTTCAAAATGTTTAAATTATAACAATAAGTAGAAAAAATTTGTTTTATGTCGGTTCTTTCAATAACTGGACTGTGTTGTAAGTTTATGTGATCGGTTTCGATTAGTAGACGTTACAAGGATAACCGAAACCACACGAAAATTTAATATAGTTTTTATTACAAATGTTATAACAAATGTTTGATATTACAAGTATATAGTATATTTTTCTGGCATTTATGATTAATAACGTATTATTTGATGTATAATCACCTTGCTCTCTGATACTACCACTTACAAGCCCCTTTCCAAAGACCCAACACCCAGTTTATCCCGTACCATCAATAACCATATAAAATCCCTCCTTCAAAATCAACACATAGACAAACCCACCTACTCCCGACTAATATCCTTTAATTCCACCGCACCCAGATGTTACGGTCTACCAAAAATTCATAAACTGAATAATCCCCTACGTCCCATTGTTTCCAATATAAATTCCCCTACATCTAATCTCAGCAAATTCCTACTCCCGTCCCTCCAACACCTCAGCCGTCATAACACATATGATCTCAAAAACTCATTTGAGCTCATCCCTCTCCTCCAAAACCTCCATATCCCCGCTAACTTCATAATGGCATCTCTAGATGCCACTTCACTTTTTACCAATGTTTGCATCAACAAAGCCCTCCAGATCGTGGAAAAACATTGGGATATTTTAGAGCCCCACACCTCCCTATCTCAGCCAGCCTACCTAGAATCCCTCTCTCTATGCTGTAATTCCGGCTACCTCACGTTTCGTGACCAATTTTTCCACCAAATATCCGGTCTTGCTATGGGTAACAATCTTGCTCCGGATATAGCAAACATTACTCTCAATGATTTAATTGACACCATCCTCCCCCTCTTCCCCCATGACATCATCTTCATCAAAAAATATGTAGATGATTTAATACTCATTCTCAATCCCGAAAAAATTCCACAGATCTTAGAATCTTTTAACTCTTACCACCCACGCCTCAAATTTACTATTGAATGTGAATCTGACGGTCGACTCCCATATCTTGACATACTCCTTATTAGACAGCCCGATGGACATATCCAAACTGATTGGTATACCAAACCCACCTATTCAGGTCGCCTCCTCCATTTCCATTCCGCCCACCCCCGGCACCAAATTATTAACGTCGCTAGGAACTTGATACAGCGATCCTTCTCCCTATCTGACCCTTCTTTCCACCGTATTACCTCTGAACGGGTTACCAAAATTCTCTCTCTAAATGGCTTCCCCGCCCACCTGATCACAAACCTAATATCCAAATTTTCTTCTCCAGATCGTGTCCCTCCCTCTACTCTTCCCCCGCCCACCCCTACACCCCTGTATCGCTCTCTACCCTACATTCCCCTCCTTACTGAAAAAATCAAGAAATACCTCAAGTCCAACCTGCAGAACCTACATTTAGGCCTCCAGACAAACAACAAATTAAGACATTTTTATACCCCCCTTAAAGATCCCATACCGATTTCCCAGCAGTCTAACGTGGTTTACCAAATTCCCTGTTCTGATAACAATTGTTCGGCTTCATATATTGGTCAAACAAAGAATTATCTCAACAAAAGACTAAAACAACACGAATACAGCATCAAGATTCGTGATATGAACTCGTCGGCCCTCTCCCAACATGCTATTAGCACCAATCACCCACCGGCTTTCAATGAAGCTACCATTCTGGCCTCTGAGCCATTCCTCAAAAAAAGGCTGATTTCGGAATGTGTGTACATTAATCTTAATCCTACCTCTATCAACGATAGGCAGGACAAAGACAACATTTCGTCAGCGTACTGTAATATTTTTCGTATAATACAACGAAAAACTACTCTGAAACTCCCCCATTGTCGGCCTCTTTCTTTTTCCCTTTGAAGGGATTACCTGGTTAATTCCTTTCACCCGGCCCATAAAATTCTTGTTCTTTGAATTTTACCGACTTACCCCACTCCTCCCTGTGACTGTGGTTTCACTTTTCAGTTGTTTTCTGCAGTTTACAATGTGAACAACCACCCTGGGGAGATTTCTCCACTCAACACCATTGGTACATATCATTTTGTAATATGTTTTATTCCTAACCATAGTTAATTTTCTTACATATCCTTTTTTCTTGTTGTACAGATATTTCAATTTTTATGCATTACTGTTATTTGTGTGTATTGTCTTTTTAGCCCTGATGATGGCTTACTAGGTAAGCCGAAACGTTGGCATAAATAAAAATATTACTCCAAATTTTGGTGTATATTTTTTCTTCCTGGCCGAAACCCCGACCATTCTCACATGATATTCGAGACGGCCAACTAACCATCAACCATGTCTACTCAACATAATCAACGGGGTGCTTCAAACACCAATACACACTCTTCACTACACCGCAGACCCTTCACTCGCTCCCAGATTCACAGGACCCTGCTCACCCCCTCTATCAGAAGCCCAAATGTTACACCTCAAGAAAGATCGTCCAGTACAACAAACACCTGCCAGTCCACATCTCCACTCATCTCTCACACTCACCATGGCGTAATTTCACAAGACTCACCACACTCAACAGCCCTGATGATGGCTTACTAGGTAAGCCGAAACGTTGGCATAAATAAAAATATTACTCCAAATTTTGGTGTATATTTTTTCTTCCTGGCCGAAACCCCGACCATTCTCACATAATAACGTATTATATTATACTTCTCCGCCCGAAAATGTCATTTACAAATTTAATGAACCTCCTTAGCTCACGCTAATCCTGTGTGATGATTATTAATGTTTAAGTTATGTAAAATTATAACATATTATTAACTGAAAGCCTTTATTAAAATAAGTTTTTTTGACAAATTGGATGTTTATTCTACATTAGTGAATACGTAATTATGTACAGTAATGATAGCACCTTTCTGACAACGGAGTAATTCGCGAGCGGTCACGAGCGAGCGTTCACTAATAGAATTGTTCGTTTTGCCTCATTCAATATTCATCGACGTTGAAAGTTAAACGGGTCATTACGAACTGAGCACATTAGCGGGTGTTTCTCTTATTAGAGAACATTTTTTTTTTTTATCGGTATTAGGAATTATTTATTATTATTATCAATTATACTTTAATTTTTAAGAAGAAGTTGAATAATTATATTTCATTTACACATTTTCAACTTATTGAAACCTTTATTCACTTCGAATAGCCTAACACACACACACACACATACATATATGGGGGGAGATTTCTAGCCCTTCATCAGTGAAGAGGGAAGAGCTGTTTTCTTTTTTGTATTTTTGTGTACACAACATTCTGTTTTTATTTACTATATATATCGCTGCCGAGAGTGTTTCATTTTGTATTGTGTGTAAGTGCCTGGTTCTGTTAACGCTCTGTTAAGGCCACAGTTTTCAGTCTTTTAAAAATGATTTTCGGCATGTAAATTTAAATGCAAAGCGAAAGGTTAAGTTCGTCACTGAGCAAAATCGGAGCAATTGGAATAGGGGTTCACTTGGATTGTCAAGTGTGATTTTTAAAAAAAGCAACATTTTTTCAATATAGTGTACATAATATTTAGTTTAGAGTACTGCAACTTAACATAGGTTCGTTAATTAATAAGCGAAATTAAAAAAAAAAAAAAANATATATATATATAAGACATCTATTACTACAAGTACGTCAATATTTGAGAATCCGTCTAGCATCAAAAAATAAAAATTAATTAATTATTTATTGCAAACGTTTAACAATAAGGGAGTGTCTGAAAGGCAAGCAAATAAAAGGTTAATCACACATTGACTCAAGAATCTGCAGGTTTATTATTCTTCATCAAAAACTTTTATTGTTTTCGCTTGCCAAACACTAGTACCGAAGATGGATTTCATTGCCTGAGACATAGTTCATAACTATAATTGTACTCAGATATTATACTGTCAATTATCTCCTTCCCGCCTGTAAGTTTATTTTCGAAGTCTAAAACTAGTTTGAAAGTAATTTATTTGTAATTGTATGGATCTTTCGTCACAATTAACTAAATGAACTTTAATATGTTTGTTGTTGATATAAGCTAAAACAGTTACTGACAGTATAGGACCTCCACAAATCCAGAATGTTTAAGACTAAGTGTGCAAGATCCCGTGAGTGTATCATTATTGTTTAGTGACCAATGATTCTTCTGACCTTTGAGAGTAGCATGTTTCAGAGCATTTGGGAAAGACAAGAACATCAGGATTCTGTGACAGTGGTCGACTCGTGACTTGCCGCAGACTGACCACGTGAGCGGACTAGAAGTAGGTGGCATCCTAGATAATATAGGAGCCTGCTTGAGGGTGGTGCAAGCATTGCATCAGCTGATCCTAGACCGTTCTGGACTCTTACCAGGATCCCGTGGAGCCTGGGCGCTGGAAAACCAGCCAGGATTTGAATGTAAGGATTCAAAGTGGAGGATCACGAAATGAGGTTAAATTGAGATGCCTTGTTTATCATGTAAATCATGTTGCTGAATACATGAAACATTGAGAACACTGGGAGATGAATAATTGACGAATAATAATAGCCATCATTAAGGCAAGTCATGATAATTGTGTTAGTAAAATGCCCCAAATTTGAAAAACTTTAAAAAGTACTGAGGTAAGTTTAAGCAATGGAAGCTTGTACTGGGCCATGGGTGTTTAGAATGGGGTGAAAACTTGTAGATAGCCCCTCCCTCCATGACCCTAAGTGGTCAAAAAAATCAATACTTCTTTAAAAAAAAAAAAAATGTTTAGGGCGGGGATTGAACCTGTAGCTACTCCTGTACCCTACCTGATAAACCGCTTCAAAAGGGAAGAATAGTTGAGGAGACTTTGCCAAATTTATCTCTGGAAGCAGAGACAAGTTCTGCAACATCCTGAGGCCTTCAATGGCGAAACCCGTCGTGGTCGACTGTCTCATCAAACACTTTTTAGATGATTATCTTTTAGATTTCTTTTAATTAATTATCAGGCGTAAGTAAGCCTGTCTGTCTGTCTGTTATCGAGTTATCATTGTTTAAGAAAATCATATTTTTCAATATTATTTCCCTCTTCGACATTTAATATCGAAAACTGCTGGGCATGATAAATAACCAAAAAGAGAATGTGGAATGTGGGTGTCACAGGAGTGATAAATTCTAGACTAAAATACCGAAAGTTTGGTAACATTTAATTCTTTCCTCGGGGCCTATATTACAACAGAAAATGACACTACGTAAAATATCATATAGTTACAATATAAATAATAATTAAAAACTACCAAACTATGAAACCATATGATTGGTCTTTTATATAGCGTCATTTTCTGTTTTACTGAAGACACTTCCTGAAGAAGGAATTAAATATTCCGAAACTTTCGGCATTTTAGTCTAGATTTTTTTACTCCTGCGTCCGACACCCACATCCCACATAACGTGTATCTGGTGTCCATGATGTTATACTTTCTTTTTCCCATGGAAACTAAAGAAAAAAAAATGTACAACTCAGGGGCTACTTGAACTGAGCAGATTTCCCCGTGTTCCATTAAAGATTGACATAAATAAGAGTAAATGACGGAATATATTTTATATAGCAATGTGCGTAAAACGAAAAAAGAACACTAAATCTGGCTTTATATTGGTGCGGGTAAGCATTCAGCCATCGTAGTTAAATTCTAAAATATTTTTCTATATAAATGTTTTTCGTAAATATTCTAGAGAAAATAAATGTCAAAAAATTACATTCTGTATCTATCATGTTCTATAAACTTTTCACAACTAAAATAGGAACACATTGAAACATTAACATCATGAATTTTTATATTCCTTTAAACAATTTCTTCTTGTCAGCTTATTAAAAAAAAATTTACTCAATTCAACATTTTGCAATTAAAAGCTTCTTTACTAAATTTGGTTTCTATATTTAAAACAATAAAAGAACCAGTCCAACACATAAAATATTTTCTTAGAAATCTTCTCTATTTTTTTTTTCATTATATATGAAATATAAATGTTTCAAAATTACATTTTATACTAATTTTATTATTACAATGTGTAAAATATAGAAATGATTTTTAGGTAATTTTTAAAAACATTTTTAAAAACTTACATTTTACTGACTATACTGAGGAAACTTATTTCGAGTGTTGATCTGATCCTATTATTTTTAACAAATATTAACGAAACTCGGTAGTTATACATATTATTGAAAATATTTTAAATAGATCTATCATACCTTCTACTATCCGTCTTCATTGGTTTCTGCAAACCATCTTCTGTTGGCCAATAAAGAAGATAGTTTGCAGAAAACAATGAAGACGGATAATCGAAGGTATGACAGTTCTATATTCATTGGTAGTAAAAATAACCTTTTAGATTATTTATCTTTGAAATAGTTTATTTTTGGTTGAGATAAATTAAGAAAGAGGTGAGGGTTTAGAAGAAAACCAAAATTTATAATATTTATATTTTTGTGCTTTTTTTTAGTTTAGAAAAAGTTTATAGAATGGCATATAGTATAAAATGTATGCATAACAGGTTTATTGAGAATATATTTACGAATATAACTAAGATGGCTGACTACTTCTCCCACTTTTTCTTTCTGGGCAGTAAATACCCAGGTTCAGTCAGTCCTTTCCTTTCTGCCATTCATTGGTCACAACTCCGGCTTGTGTGATATAATTCCACGCTTACTCTCAAAAACAAGAAATCTGCTTGATTTACACAGCTCCTGCGTGACACTTTTGTGTTCCTCATGGGCTGTGTTAATATAACATTAAAGCAACCAGTAAAAATGGTAATTTTTTTTCGAATAGTGGTAATTCTGCTTGAATGATGGGAGATTATTAGAAGTACATCTGAATTAACCAATCCGGGGACTCTTTGATATCTATAACTAATATAGTTATACAGGAAGAAATCAATCCTCTACATATAAAGATTTCATGAACGAGTTGTGGCAGTCCATATGCCAAAAAGAACGGTTCTTACACGATATTTTTATCGAATTTAACATGTGAGGGTGAGTGTATGTATGTGTACCTAACATACAAATTAAAAACGTTTACACACACACACTAGTGTGATATTATCAGTTTATCAAAAGGAAATGAACATTTAAATTGTTGGGGGATAATGAATGCGCCCCCATAAAAAGGAATCGGATAAAGAGCGTCGTGCAGAGTAATTGGAAGTCGTTCAGGAAAAAGGAAGTCGTAAAGCATTGAACAGTCCGATAAATCGTACGCCTGGAATGAATGCCTAAGTCTTAGTCACGTTACTTTTCAACGGGGTAAGCGTATTGACGCTAACCTCTCCCCCCAGCATACAAAGGATAACATACCTAAGATAGCGTTAAAAAAAAAATAAAAATAATCAGCTGCGATTTTTTTAAAAATATTTAGAGCACCCGAGAGTGAATGCATCGCCTTTCACTAACAGACTACTAGTCAAGGATCGAGGAAAGGACGCCAGGGTAGCGGTTTAGTTTTAGTTATCTATTAATAAATTCCTGAGCCATGGATGCTTAGAATAGGATGGCAACCTGTAGATAGCCACACTCTCCATGACCCTAAGTGATTGGAAGGTAGGCTAACACACACACACAAAAAAAAAAAAAAAGGAAGCGAAATTTTTTTTATAAATAGGCTTTCGAAATCACACGTTAATAGTAATTTATTTTTTAAAAAAAGTAGTGTTTCAAAAAAAAATTTAGATTAGGTCTTTCAGACCTTCTTCAATATTCATTTAGGAAAATTTACACATTTTTACCAATTTTTCAATGGCGAAACTAAAAATATGGTCCATTCAAAATTTTATGTGTGTGTGTGTGTGTGTGTAGCATCCATGTGTTATAAGTATAACAAAACCAAATCCGTAAATTAAGCAACTTTTTGCAAACCGTGAGATGAGTTCATTAATAGCTGACATTGGTCAAGGAGAAGAAATATTTAAATGAATAAATAATTGAAATTTTGTCAACATCTTCATTAAAAAAATCATAAGATCATAATATGTGTGAAGCATATTTTTTTAAATATTTATTCTACAACAGATTCACAAAAAATTCATATTAAGGAAATATTTAAGAATTCAATTTTGAGTTTTTTAATGTTGGGCGAGTCTGGTTATTTCTTAAATACAGAAACCAAATTAGGTACTTAGGCTTTAGGCTTATTACTGCGAATTTCTCAAGCAATTAATTTTAATTGAAATCGGATAAGGGAGGGGGGGTGTAAAGGAAAACCAAAATTTATAATCTTAATATCATAGTTGCTATTTGAACTGTGATACGTTTATAAAGCATAATAGTTGTAAAAGGTAATTTTCTATAATTAATTTTCTGTAAAATTTTACCAAAGGGCAAAGGAAATTTAAAAATGTAACTACAAATTTTAAGCGTTTTACTCATTCTTCCCTCCTGAACATTCCAGAATTACTGATTAGTGATATCTTTTTAATCATAGCTCACTCCGGCTGTTATGAACAAATTAGTCATATTCTCTCATCTATATGCTCAATGAAACATAGGAAATATGATTACTTTACACAGCTTTTTCTTTTATACTATTAAACAAAGGAATATTGATTCTATTATAGATACATAAATGATGAAATGAATAAATAATTGATTCTGAATTAAAGTGAAGAAATTCATAGGGGGATGTCTAAAGTACAAAAGAGCCAGATTTCGGTTTTTTTTTGTTGGCCTTTTTAGGGGGGAGACGTTTTCTCATTGCCCTCAACTGACCACTGACGCGGTTGAGTTAGAGGTTCATCCCTATTGGCAATAGTACAAAAAGTAGGGATTTAATAAAATTATCTCGTTTCGCTCGAGGTGAAGGACAGCGCTAAACCGCAAGTCATGGGCCGGAGACGAGGCCCTGGCTCTGGCCGCCGAGTTTAGTCCTGATCGCCTTTCTTGTTCCGTCGATGAAGCGTTTAGCGGTCTCCTTTCTTCCCGATAGATCATCAATTATAGTTATCATTTTTAGAATATATATATTTTCAGCTCTACGACTGGCGTATCCGTACATCAGTAGGGTAAATAAGGCGCTTCTGGCACACGCAATTGGGGGAAACGGCGGACACAATGGTTTCCCGCTAAAAATTCTTACCTCTTTGGATCAAGATAGCAGCGTTAAGGATTTTCCCCCAAACCTCTCTGTCTACCTTATCGCTTAGGACGTCATAAGAGCGAAATTCCTACCTCATTGTTGGCGTCATTGGAGCGACCTATCCTCTATAGAGTACCCAAAGTTTTAGCAAATTTCCTACCTCATAGCTTGTGACGTCATATGAGCAACCTACTCAATAGGAGTGTCCAAAGAAGTTTTTGGGTGAATTTCCTACCTCATCACAGCTGACTTCATAGGAACGAATTTTCCATAGATAAATCCATAGAAATTTTAGCGAATTTTCTAGGAAACCATGGTGTTCACCATTTTCCCCATTTGTGTGTGCCAGAAGCGCCTTATTTACCCTACTTACATCTCCGTGTATTTGTTCTTATTTCATTCTATATATAGTTGAAGGAACGAACGATGTCTATAAGTAATTCACAAAAATGGGTTATATCATAACTTTTATAGGGGTATCCTCTTAAAGGTTATAAATGGAACACCTAGAATTACATTGTTAACTTATTAAACTGTAACCTACTTTATTTTATAGCTCTTTGGATAGTTACTATCACTCAACCTTGTATTGTAAATACATTGCATTCGATCCTTTCGATTGTATGATTAGGGGTCACTTAAGTTCAATTGAAAGGTCTCTCTATATGATCTAAGTATATTTTTTTATAGTCCAACACTTTAAAAAAAAATTATTTTTTAATTATCACCAATAGAGCTTTATTTAAATTTAAAAAAAAGAAAAGTGAATTGAAAATACGCAAAAATAAAGGCATCTAAATGGTACTTCGAAATAAGAAATATGAATTTCCCGCCATATTTTACTTCCCCTAAACTGAAGACTTTAAGTATCTGTATGGGAATTTGTTGGACTTTTATAACGTAATCCACTCATACACTAAACAAATTAGGATAAACAACCATGTTAATTTATCATCGATAAGAAATTGATTCCATTTGGAAAGAAATTTTATTATATTTAAGTTTGTTAAGTTTCTATATTATTTTTGTATGTTTTTTTTTCATATTCAGCTCTGATGAAGGCCTGAAGTTCAGGCAGAAACGTTGGCTAAAATAAAAACTTTTTTGGTTATAAATTAGTTTTTAATTCTTCAACGTCCAAGACCGAATTCCTGATAATTCCTACATTTAAGGCTCTGATTTCATTTGAATTAGAATACATTATAGTTGATCTAGACAAAAAGTTATATATTCAGGGTTCACTTGACCGTGTGGAAAAGTTATTTTTTTACCGAGCTTTCGAAAATCCTGTGATGGCTTTTTCAGGGCTGAATGAAGAATGAACCATTGCTGCAATCAGCCCTGAAGAAGCCATCACAGGTTGTACAAAAGCTCGGTAGAAAACTTTTCGATATAGTCAGTTCCGGAAGAAGAAACTATAAACCAATAGTTATATAGTTTGCGTAATTATCTCCGCCATAAACTTCTAACAGTTTTGGACTCCATTAATAGACAAATAGCTAAATAGTAACGACTTCATAAGGAATTCAATGCACTAATGATACCATTACACTGTCGCTATAAAATTATTAGGAATCACATGAACAATAAGTCACAGGCGTTGAGCGATGTCCTGTAAGAACCCCCGAGAAAGAATCAAGACATTGTGATTATCAACTCACAACTTTGCTAGTTTCGTTCTGAACGTAGTCCTGATTCTTCTTTCTACCAAGAAAGGGGAATTTAGAGACAACTCGGAGGACTCCAGATCCTTTAATCTTCACCCAAGTATGACCATTAAGAACTTATAATAGTTTTTCAAAAGTCATGGTAATGATGGTACTATTTTCCTAAGAGCATGTAATTGACTTCTAGCACGGTAAATGCATATTTAGGTAAATTCACGCAACATCAAAATAACATATTATAAACTCACTCGAAATACCTTGTAATACCCACTCCTATTGGTCCGATTTCAGTCGTAAATTAAGTCTCCTACATGATAGATTCCAAATTTCATAAGAATGAGACGTAGATCTCTAGAATTTTCAGACACACACACACAAAACTCATTACAAAGCTAACATGTCTTCAGTTGCATTCCTTTGCCTAGAGCTTGTCTAATAAAGATACTTATGTGTGAAATGGAAATTATATAATTGGCTACATATATACTAAGTGGAAATTATTTAATTTCCAAAAGAGTAAATTATATAACAAGTTTTGCGTTTCAGAGGAAAACTGAGTAGACGGCAATCTTCTTCCTTTTTTTTTTTAGTATTATGAAAAATTGATAAAGTATAATAAATGTAAATTTCAATTTTTTAAATTTAAATTCTTCAAAGTTTTTGCCTAAGGTTTGGCTTAAGAAATATATTTAAAAATGAACAAGGGAAGAGCATCATTACCTCTCTTTCTCTGCCCACTCAAGCAGTGCCGAGATTCATTACCAGCGTCATATCCCTGTTACCTCTCCATCTTTTAAGATAAGATTAGTCATTTACTCACATCTACGTCAATCTTAAATGAAATCAGGGAAATATGCCTAGTTTACGTAACTCCATGTTGGAGTTTTTACGAGCATTCCAGTTTACGATGATATTGAATCATCAAGATCCCCATCCTTCGGCAGCAGGAACACCGAAAAGTGTCCTGCGCCATGGCGTCCTCCAGAGTGAGCTCGTATCCTCGTATCGCCCATCGTATCGACTCCTTCTTGCGGATCGTTGGACAATCCTCGAGCAGCTCTGCGGTTTCTGTGGACGCTTCCATTCCCCCGCAGGCCCTGGCCCCGAAACCCATTCGCCCCGAGCCGGCACCTAATTGGCATTTTACCCGCTCAACCGTCACCAGGAACATCCCTGGTCGGAGGATGGCAACGTCAGGACGTCACGCCGACTGGATGCGTTTGTGACGTGTTCGTCAATGGCAAATCTTGGGGCATTCATGAATGAAATAGGATTCCCAACAATTGATCTTTTTTAAAAAAGACTTTAAAACAAGACAAATGTTTTGTTTAAAAAAAAGAAAGAAATTTTGTAAAAGTTAGAGTCCAACTCTACTAGAATCGCGTTTTGACGAACTTGGGATCTTAACATGTGCTCCGGAAGCTCTCAGCTTTTGTTTTAACGGAGCATTAAATTATTGTTTTTAAATACCCCATAGAAATATTGTAAAGAATTTTCAGGTGAACTGGGATAATGTTACTTTCATTAATGTGGTCCTAGAGGAATCTCTCGGAGTTAGTATGGCAGGGCAAAATAACGAAATTGTTTCATGAAGAGGGGATTCTCAGGGATTCGGTCGTAGTAATTGAAGAATTAAAAAGTAATTTGTAATCAAAAAAGTTTTAATTTTCGCCAAAGTTTCACCGTAAATTTCTGGCCTCCATCATGGTTGAAAATGAAAAAATAAACACAAAAATAATATAGAAACATGTATATATATGATAATCTAACATAGAAAAATGAATGAAAATGTGAAACCATGTGTAATCTACCGTAAAAAAAAATGGGTTTATGAACATATTGGTAAGAAAAAAAATTATTCTTAATAATATTCTAAGTGTAACATACCAAATTAGGTGATGGGGAGAGAGAGAGACTCGTGCTCAACTGAATCTACATCGTGAATGATCTGTCCCAAAAGTTTTTATTTGACCGTTGTGGAAAGGAACGGGAAACGGACGTAGGAGTGGGGAACGGATGAGACGGTTTAAATGGCATATGGTCCAGGACATATCGCTGTAGGGAAGTGGGAGGGGAAAAATTGCAATGAGTTGGTCTTATCATTCCATATTAAAATGATTTTATCTTCTCAAAAGAGCTACGTTTGGACTCTGTGGTAGTGTGTCACGCAGTTGCTGCATTAAATAAGCATATTTCATATATGATTAGGAATAAAGATGGGCATACAAATCCATAACTAAAAATAAGCAGATATACAACATTACATAAAAGATAGATATAGACAAGTGTGAATGAATAAATTTATCTTAAAAGCTGCAGAAAACATTGAGGGTATGAAGAATGCCTGAACGTTGCCAAGTAAATATATATATACTTTCAGACCTTCTTCAANCCCCATCGAAGTTATACTTATCGTTTCATCGGACACAGTGGTATAATCTAGGAGACTCCTTCATATATTATGAATACGGTATATGGTGCTTTTATAAAATCAGACCATTTTAAAACATATAATTTAAATTAGATGATTTTAGTTGGGGTTCGGTCAAGGTAGATCCAAAGAAATACAAAATTAAAAAAATGTATTTTTTTAAAAAGATTATCTGCCAACGTTTCGGCTTACATTGTAAACTATCTTCATGATAGCCCTGGAAGTTGGCAGATAATCTTTTTAAGAAATAAACTTTTTTTTATCTGATTTTTTTTTGGATCTACTTTGACCGAATCCCAACTAAAATCATAAATAAATAAATAAATCATAAATCTGATAAAAAGAGCATTTGTAGAAGTAAAAGGTCGTGTCCCAGTATCTCCGTGTGATATTCTCTTTACATTTGTCAATCGTTTTGTATCACATTTATGAATGAACTATCTAATAATAAAATTTATCATTAATTTTCATACATTTTAACGCTAAAAATCTATCTTATTTTTCCAAAAATTAATGTTTTACAACTGATTATAACAATTTTTAATTTCTTACTAATTTTAATATACGCCAATTGAAAAAAAAAATCCATTCCATTTCCAAATTACTATCTTACATTTTGTTTTAATGCTTCGCCCTGAAATGAATGGCGGAGTTCACTTCCAGTCGATTAGCCACTAACGATAGGGACAAGAGGAGGATAATTGCAGACAGCCTTCGGCCTCTAATACTCGGCCAGCGGACTCCGAGCGTTCTTGAGCGAGCTAGAAGGCATCGGGCGATGTACCACGAGGTCGGGGCGAGACGGGAAGTGCACCTCTCTCCTGGGGCAGCTTATGACCAGGCGAGGGGGGGCTATTACGGGAGTACACTTCCCAAATCGCGCTGCCGATCGAGCAGCCGACAGGTATTTGTGAGCTGCGGGTGATGACCGTCCGTCATCTGCCGAGAGTCACCTCGGGGGAGAGTCGAGGCCTCCCGCTTAAATAGAGGAAGCGTTCCCTTCGTCTTGATGGGAAGTATTTGCCATCATCAGGCTACGTACTCCTGATGGGCTTCCGTGAGGGAAGTGATGATTTTTGTGGAGATATCACATAAAAAGAGTATTCGTTTCACTTCAAATGATTATTATTTTTTTTTTTTTAAATTAGGGGCACCAGTGAAGCTCATGGAATCTGTTCGGGTCTCGCAATCTAGACGCTGTGGGCTCAAATCCTTCCCAGTGATTGGAGGTTCGTAGGTAATGAGTTCATTATGGGTGTCATCAATCTCTACTGTTTGGCTTGTGGAAATGACCTAATAAATTCAATCACCCCATGACTTTTTAAGCAGCTAGATAGTTATTGGGCGACTTCGGAATGGTAGTAAAACACTTGAAGCAGGGGACACCAGATAGGGATATGTTAGAGTCTCATAATACTGGACGCTGCGGGTTTGAATCCCGTCCAGGGCAAGCCCTTATCGATCAATAAGAGCTTGTCTTGGGCCATGGATGTTTAGAATGGGATGCCAATCTGTAAAAATCCCCTCCCTTCTGACCCTAAGTGGTTGAATGGGAGGCTAGCACTATTTTTTTTTTAAATTGAGAATTTTAACCGCACTACTGTACTTTGTTTCTAATAAACGCTTTAATTTTTTTTTTACTTTTATTCATTTATTACATTTTGTAATTTGATTAAAATTAAATAAAATAAAAAAAATAACAGAATGACAACCACAAATGATGAGAAGGTGACCAATGACATCACTTTCATAATAATTACAAATTATAATCCCAAGAGGGCATATTGATTTAAGTCGACGAGAAGGAGGTTAAAGGTTATAGAGATTGGAGTTGGTTAATTTTATTAAACAAAACTTTGCGATATAAAATATGGATATAAATAAGAGTAAATAAGATAATATAATTTAAAAATCTGAGAGAAAAATGAGTCAAAACTTAAAGGGAAAGAGAAATTGCGAAACAAACGCTAGTTAAACATGTAAAATTCATACCTAATTTTTTTTAAAACAAAAGACAACGAAGATATTGCGATTAAAAGATTTTAGTATTATCCCTCTTTTTCCTTTTACGATTTCAACAAAAATAGCGTTGTTTTTTTTTTAAATTTAGGATATACGATAGAAAGCCTAAAAAACCAAATTGATTTCAACATATTAAAATAAGAGACAACTCTCGATTTTTAAATATTTTTGTTAATATGCGATTTTTTTTTTTTTTTTGAGAAATGATATAATATGTAAAAGTTATAAATTACAAATAGATGTATTTTGTTGGGGTTCGGTCAAGGTAGATCCAAAAATACAAATTTAAAAAAAATGTATTTTTAGAAATTATTTGCCATCGTTTCGACTTACATTGTAAGCCATCTTCAGTCATGAAAAAGTGAACCTAGAGACAGGACGTTCCCTCTCGTCTTCATGATAGCCCTGAAGATGGCTTACAATGTACGCCGAAACGTTGGCAGATAATTTTAAAAAATACATTTTTTTTTAAATTTGTATTTTTTTGGATCTACCTTGACCGAACCCCAACAAAAAAACATCTAATAATATCTACGATCAAAAAACTCTCCATTTGGTTATAAATTACATTTAAAACCTATTTTTATGAATAATAATACTATAACATATTACATTTCAGCCTCCAATTAATCCAACCTTTCTTCTCAACCTAACTTATTTTTTAATATTTAAAAAAGAAGATTAAACTTATTATAACAATTTCGAACCCATGTGTATTTAGACATTATATATATGACATATAGTTTTGAACAGACTTTATTTTTAGCTTCTTCTTTTGCAGGATAGGCGAACATCCATTGATATATTTTTTAATTTTTGTGAGAGCATAACGCGATTCTGTTAATTTCCTACGGGAAATCTGTTAGAAATCGTATTTACGATTATTATTACCAATAGTTCGGTCAAGTTTCTGAAAAAAAAGAAAAAAGGAAAAAATGTTGGCTTAATTCGAGGAAATTAAAACTTTCCCTAAAATGGAAACCCGGACTCAATTTTGTCAGATTTTACACAATTACGAACTCGGTATTTATTTATGACTTTTAAAACGACATACTAACATTTTTTAAACATTACAAATGCTGTTTATTCTTATTTTATGCCTATCTTCAAAATTATTAATAAAATATTACATTACGCCGAACCTGCATGACAGACTTCTCACAGGCTTACATATAGGTAAATAATCTATAAGTTTTTTGTTTTTTTTGCTGGGTTAGCCTCCCTTGCAACCACTAAGGGTCATTGGAGGGAGGGGCTATCTACAGGTTGCCACCCCATTCTAAACACCCATGGCTCAGGACAAGCTTCTATATTATAAATAAAAGATTGACCTGGGCGGGATTTGAACCCGCGGCTTCAGGATTGCGAGACCCGTACGGATCCCCTGAGCTAGCCTGGCGCCCCAATCTATAAGTTTATTTTCACTACCAATGAATATAGAACTATCATACCTTCTATTATCCGTCTTCATTGGTTTCTGCAAACCATCTTCTGTTGGTGAGCGCTTTCGGACATTGTCCATCCTCGTGGCCGAATACATGTGTTAACTGTCACTGTCGGTATTCAACTGCGACAGTCAACTGTGACAGTGAACACATGTATTCGGCCAAGAAGATAGACAATGTCTGAAAGCGCTCGCCAACCGAAGATGGTTTGCAGAAACCAATGAAGACGGGTAATAGCAGGTATAATAGTTACACGTAGGTATTTATGACTCTCTTCCATAAGCACTGCGAGTGCAAAAGGGCCGGCTTTTATGACAAATATAAGCCTGCTGAGTACCATAGATGTTTAAAATAAAATGGCTACCATTAGAGAAAGGCCGGTAGTAGTTGAACGGGAAACATCTCCTTAAGTAAAGGTATTTGAAAGCGGTATGATTTGAAAGGAATGAAAGCAGGTTTATAGAATTACCTTTCTGTGAATGAAAAGAAGAGGAGCAAGAGCGAATTACCTCTTCAGAAGATAGGTCAACACTGAATGGATATTACTCATTTTTAGACGGATAGGATCTGCACTAAAAACGACAAGGAGCTCTCTGGCGACAAGATGACAAGGCTCTTGGTGAAGCGTGGGAGTTCAAAGTCGAGGTCCTCGATTCCTCATTGTCCGCCATGTGTCAAGGACACCCATCCCTCAGATGGGGGACAGGCAGTGCCTTTTTTCACCCTGTTGTATACCTACTTTATACGAGATGCAAACGGAGAGTTTTGATCCATGGAGGTCATTAATAGAGAATTTATTGGGGTTCGATCAAGGTTGATCCATAAAAATAAAACTTTAAAAAAAATATTATCTACGGGCGTTTATAACATTGTAAGCCACCTTCAGAGCTGTTGAAGTGCAATGCTGTCCGAAAACATGATTAAAATAAATATATGATTTAGTTTCTGGTTGGGGTTCGGTCAAGTTTGAATTTAAAAAAATTCAACTTAAAATGCAAAGTTGAATGAAATCATATGTTTTATTGTCTTTCTCATATTTTATGACAACAATGTATTTCAATAGCTCCGAGTACGCTTACTATATAAGCCCAAACGCTGGCAGATAATAATTAATACATTTTTTAAATTGTATTTTTTGATCAACCTCGACCAAACCCTAACAAATTCTTCACTTATTTATATGGTATAGTTTCTTAATATTTTGGTGGATCTTACTTGAAATATACTATCATTACTTTTGGAATGTATTCCATAGGTTAAGTATATTTTTAAGGCAAAAGATATAAAACTTTTGGGGTTCAATTTTTAAAAAAATTGAGACATTAAATTCGAGTGTCTGTCCGTTTTCTTCTATCCACGGTAATCTCAATAATCACTAAACTCCTCTTTATTAAATTTTTGCGACGTGTTTCACTAGTATTGAAAAAGCTAAAAAAAAAAAAAGAATAAAAATATTGCTACACAAAGTAACCAAATAATTAGAAATAGCCAAAACAATTGGATTGGGGTTTACCAGAAAATATTAAAAAACCGACCATTTGATCTAGCGGGCGTATTATTTAGATTAGAGAAATAAAACTACACAGACATGTTAATAGATAAGAGAAATAGTTAAAGAATTACACAACAAAATTTTACATTTAGGAGAGGAGGTTTACATGTGCTGTAAATGTTATTTTTATGATCTATATGGTAAGTCAAAATTTGTTGTTTCTGTAAATGAATTAGGCATGTCGCTTTTACAGTTTCGGACAGTTTCGTTAGAGAGCGAATTAGGACGAACAGGAATAGTGGGGTATTATTTGAAATGTCTTCAAAAACACCGAGAAGCAAATACCAAAAATCTAACCTAGAAGCACATGCCATCGTTGCCAAATTCCTAATTTACACGCTGGATTAGATTGGAATCTTGAGTGGAAATTTTGGAAAATCCGTGCAAGGCAGTATAAACTTTCCAAAGCTATTTTGTAATATAAGGCGATTGTCCTTTGGACATTATCCATTACGACATTCCATCTATTACTGCAATTATTCGTGCAAATTAACTGGAATGGAATTATTATAATAGGCATAATTACTTTTCAGGGAAAAAAAATTTAGAAGAATAAATTCACCTAATCCACGCCTTCCCCTTAATTTTCTTTTGCGAAGGAAAATGACATACTCACATCACACCTGGGCACATGTTGGATTCTTTTCAACATCAACAGAGCATTAGCACAATCACAACACCAACCATAAGCCTCTTGAGCATCACAAAATATAATTTTGACGGATTAAGAATTATTGACTTATTTTCAGCAATTATCGGCATTAAAATCTTCCATCCAAACAAATAAAAACAAAATTTACAACACATACAATCACTTCAATGGATCTTTTTATCATAACTATTCACGTGTGATTAAAATAGGTTTTTTTTTTTTCTTTTTTTTTTGCTGCAGAGGGTGTAATATTTAGTTTAGAGCAATGAAACCGACCCCTATATATCTTTATTAATAAAATATATATTCCTCAAGAGTATGGAATTATACGGAAAATGACATGGGAAGTTTAAATACAAATATTAACCAATTATATAATATACAGGAATTCGTCAAATTTATGCAGTTTTTCTTTGTTTTTGTCCTTAGCCACACTTAGCCATGATGAGGGTGTGACAGCAGGTTCCCAAGGTTATCTATCACTTATACTCAGAGTACGTGTGAGTAGTTCACTCCAGATTTCCTCAAATGATGTCACCATGGCGTATCTTTACAAGCCGCCGTGGGGGACCACCATGGAGCACGGTGACAAGTGAAGAGAGGCAATCCATTCCGCGTTCTCAATCCTACCGAGCGTGGTTAATTTTAAATTGCCCCTTTGTCACCCGCACGTAGGAACATCTGTTTTCTTCGGCCGGCATAAAAACTTTATACACAACTACGATTCGCCCCCTTTTGACGAGCGATTTCCTCTTTTGCTCAGATTAGGCTGAAATTAGAGTCTTCTGGGAAAAAAAATCTGGAAGGCCTCCACACAGCTTTATTGTGGGTAAACGATTAATGCCAATTTTACGAAGATTTTGGCCATATTATTCATTTAATACGGTGATTTTGGAACTATGCTACCCACAAAGTACAGTTTAATTAAATTAATAAAAAGTAATTAGTGTACTTCAGAGAGAAATGTAACTTGTCAATAAATAAATTGTATATAAGCATTATCTACAATTTACTTTAGAAGACCTTTAGGATATATTTAATACAGCGTAAACTAAGTTAATTCCCCAGCAAAGTTTTATGAATACTTTTATTTGAACTTTCAGAAATATATCTTTTAACAATAAACAAATCTGTATTGAGTTTCATTACTATTAACTAAATATTACGCCCGTTGCAGCGATAAAAAAGGTTTTACTAACGCGAGTTATTACAGGTCATTCCCTTTCGTTATTCTTTCGATTTGAAATAATAACCAAACAAATCTTTCATTTTTTACTGAAGTATATAACAATCTTTGTAAAGATGTTCACGTAGGCTTCGTCGGTCGTCAGATGTATTTACCATTTCATCTTCCGGGTTGGACCGAGTGAAATTGTTCTTATTTGCCGAGCTTTCGCACATCATGTGATGGCTTCTTCAGGGCTGAAAAGAGAATGAGAGTTGTAAAGAGAGATTTTTAAAATTCAGATGGTATATATTTACCATGTTTTATACACCAGGTGGTATGACCATCCCATACGTCAAAGGGACAACAGAGAAGATCGCCCGAATACTAAAAAATCACAAAATAAGAACAACATTCAACACGGACAGAAAAATAACAGACATCCTTCCGAAACCTAAGGATAAACTTGGACTTCGGACTCCAGGAATTTACAAGATTCCCTGCTCCTGCGGAACTTCTTACATCGGTGAAACCGGAAGGACGATAGACACACGTCTCAAAGAACACATCGCAGACATCAAACACGGACGAAGAGAAAGGTCAGCTCTAGCAGAACACTTCGCCAACACCTGCCACCACATCAAATTCGAAGACGCCTCAATACTGGCCCGGGAAAGCAACTACTATCGACGAACCATCAGAGAAGCCATCGAAATAACCAAGAATCCGAAAAATATCAACAGAGAAGACGGATACAGATTGAGCAAAAACTGGAAACCAGCGCTAATTGACAAGAGGATCCAACCAATCAGTGACCAGCTACCTGACTACTCCAGAGACCAGCCACCAGAACACAGAAGACTCTCTAAAGAAAACTGTTGTTAACCTCACCAATGAAAAATTTCCCAGAGAGACACTTCAGGTTCTACAGAAAGGCTTCAACTACGCCATCGCCCCACGCCGGATTCCTACAGAGAAAATTATAACATTCTCTTTTCAGCCCTGAAGAAGCCATCACATGATGTGCGAAAGCTCGGCAAATAAGAACAATTTGAATCGGTCCAACCCGGAAGATGAAATGGTAAATAAATCTTTGTAAAGATAAAAAACTGATTGTATAGTCTACACAACAAATGAAAATTTTGGACTCAATAAAACCCCAACGAATTAAGGAGGTGGATAGAACGATTTGTAGGATAATCAATAATTTCGTTGCTGTAAAAGATACTTAAAAATGTAGAGAACTTATTGTGTGTAAAATCAAATTTCTAATATTTTATTCTGGCAAGTAAATTTCGGATGGACCGTCTTATTTTTTTATTTCATATATAAAGAAATCATTATATAGGATATTCACTGTAATCCCTTAAAATTATTCATTTTCCGTTGAAATCGGTTGAAGAAAGAGGTATGACCAAAATTTATAATCATTATAAATTTGTTGTTATTTGAGTTGAGGAATTGTTTAGAACACAGCAGGGGTCAAAAGTATTTTTTTAAACATTTATATAATATTCCATTTATACCAAAAGCACTTATTCAGGTAAACACTTACAAAAGTTACTACATTGCCAAGCAGACTTTGGTCATGTCTTTTAGAATCATTGTACTCACCGAGTTGTAAATCAAATTTCCTCATTTACTTGTATAAACTTATTTATTTCCATCTTAAATGAAACATGGGAAATCTGCTTTGAATGGGAAGCTCCACCGTGACCGAAATTTGGATTCCTTCGAAATTGGCTAAGAAAGGAACTTCCGAGGGAATTAAAAGCTTGGTTCCATAACCAGTCATAAAAAAAGGTCAGCCCCCCATTGTGGCATGTTAGAATTGTGACCAAGCAAGCCTTTGCTCGATCCAAAGTCCACAGCTTGGATTCGATTTCCTTCACAAGCACCTTTGCTATTTCATTTGTATTGCCTAAGTCTTGACCGGTCTTCTTGGGGGATTATGATGGAATCAGTAGGTTTCACAGACAGGTCATCCACCACATAAATAAATACTTTTCTTTAATTTTTATTATTTCAAATAATTAATTCGTCTTAATTGAGAGAAGTTTATAAGGAATTCGGTTTTGGTAGCTGAAGAATGAAAAACTAATTCGTAACCAGAAAAGTTTTTATTTTAGCCAATGTTTCGACCTAATTACAGGCCTTCCTCTGGGCAAATAGGGTGATGGGGGAGAGAGAGAGAGAGAGAGAGACTATTTCTCAATAGTATCTACATCATGACTGACTGTCTATTCATGAGGTATACACTGTTGAGCAGGAGTCTTTTCACTCCTCATTGACGAAGGGCGAAAAGTCTCCTCGAAATTTTATTCTATCTCTATGTAATTCTTTTTTTTTTTTTTTTTTTTTTTTTTTTTTTTTTTTTTTTTTTTTTTTTTTTTTTTT